>JAJJWW010004065.1:185902-302431 GCA_023531295.1 Papaver armeniacum
TATTTTAGTCATAAGCAGAATCTTTCTATCTACTGCTGTGATGAAGTAAAAATGGACCTTTTACATATCATCCTTCCCGTTACAATGTTGGCATATTCCAAGAAATTGCATGTATGTAAATATTATACTCCCTTCATTTCTGGAAAAAAAAATGATAGTATTCATTTTCCAGAAACGGAGATGGTATTAGTCAATTGGAAGAAGCATTAGTTTATTGGAAGAAGCATAATGATTAGTATTGGTTTTAGCCAGTGACATTGAGATGACACGTATCACGGTGGATATAAATGTCCGAATGGGGTAACAAGGTCATGATTCATCGAGGAACAAGACCAAACAATATTAGTGAAGCGGTTTACATGTATCTGGTTTTAGCCCGTCATCTTCCTTCGCTACCTTCTTCCTCCTTTTCGACAAGAACCTGCCCCTTAAGTACCATCTCCACTTGTCTTCTTAAGATTCTGATAGTAGTTTGCACGAGAATTGTAATGTTTTACACAATATTTAGTCCTCTTAGAACCATGCGTCATCCTAAAATTCTTGCATCTCCATGCCCCCGGTTTTCTAGTAGTTACTCCATTAGTTACACATCAACGCTCTTCATCTGGAAGACGACTTCTTCTCCTTCATTTCCTTGATCTCCTTCTTCTCCTTGGGATGTTTATTCTTGTTCGAAGTCCTCAGACAAGGATTATTTGATGAAAATCCTTTAAAATTTTTTGTAATGTGTTTTTGCCCTAGAAATTGAAATTAGATAGTAGAACACTGTTCTACTTGGAACACAGGATATGGGTGAATATCTTCCACACCAAATATGTGGAGATATATTTATTATTTATATTTATAGTTCATCTAGACTATTTCAGAAGCTGTTACAGATGCTAAATAAATGCTAACAAATAAAGAACGAGTTTAATGGTAACTTAAAGACCTAGTTACAAGGCTATAGACCGGATGTTATTGTAGAGGCGGCTCGGTTGAGAGTCTTGAGGAGACTCTCAACAATATGACTAACACCTCCTCAAGTTGTACGGAGTTGACGAATGTGCAACTTGTTCGAAATCAATAGTGAAACCTTGGCGAAGATAGCCTCTTCGTGAATATATTATGCTAGTTGGTCTTTAGAACATATGAAGCGCACCTGTAATTTCTTCTCAGCAAAAACTGCTCCTTTATGTCTTCACCATAATTTATGTATGAAGCTGCTGATTAATGGGTGATGAGATTAGTGGAGGCGGCTGGGCGTGGACAATGGTGGATCGGTTTGGCGAGGATAGGTGGATCTTTGTTGCGACGTAATGGGTCATTTGTTGCATAGTTGGGCGGATGATTGGATGGGCTGGCTGGCAACATAATTGGCTTCTTGGCGATATGAGTGGAGGCGAAAATTAGCTAGGGTGTAGTGACTTTGACCATTGACCGGATGTTGACCGACTTTGACCATTGGCCGATTCGACCATTGGCCTGGCCTGTGCGGACCAGGTTGGCTTGCTCTTTCTCGCACAAAGTGGTAGTCAATCTCTATGTGTTTAGTGCGTGCATGGAAAACGGGGTTTGCGGTGAGATACGTTGCACCAAGATTATCACACCACAATATAGGAGTTGGTGTAGCAATACCAAGTTCCTTAAGTAGCGGTGAATTCAAAATTACTTCAGAGGTAGCAATGGCAACTCCCCTATACTCGGCTTCCGTGCTAGACTTAGAGACATTCTTTTGTTTTACGGCACTCCAAGAAATCAAATTTCCACCAAAGTATACTTGCAATATCCACTTGTAGACCTGCGATCATCTAGACTACTAGTCCAATCCCAGCATCGAATAGGCATGTAATGAGAAGTCCCTTGATGATTTTAGATGTAAACCATAGTCGACTGTATGCTTGAGATAACGAATGATCCTCTTCACCAGCTCCCAATGCTCCACATACGGCTCATGCATATATTAACAAACTTTATTTACTGCTATTGAAATGTCAGGCAGCGTCATATGTAAATATTATAGTACTCCAACAACACTATGATACAATGTAGGGTCTGCAAAGTTTTCTGAGCCAAGTTTTTGAATATTGACATTTGAAGCTAATGGTGAAGTCACTGGTTTAACTTCATCCAACTTGGTATGTCTCAGAAGATCCGTGACATATTTGCGCTAAGTTAAAACAATTTCTGATCCTTGCCTGAGAACTTCTACACCCAAAAAGAAAGACAAATCACCCATGTCCTTTATAGCAAAAGCTTTACCAAGATCAGCAATGAGTTTGGTAATCTAAAGCTGGATCCGACCCTGTGACTATTATATCATCAACATACACCACTACATATATAGTGTAAGAATCTGATAGCAAGACAAATAATGAACTGTCAGCAATTGAAGCTTGAATCCAAGTTGCAACAAGTAACTGCTGAGCTTAGAAAACCAAGCACGGGCAGATTTTTTAAGTCCATAAAGCGATTTGTGCAGCTTACAGACATGACCAGGAAATTTTGGGTCTACATATCCCAGTGGTTGATGCATGAAGACATCTTCCTCCAAATGCCCATGTAAAAAGGCATTATCAACGTCTAATTGTTTTAGCTGCCACTGATTCATCACAGCAAGCGATAACACAAGTCGAATGGTACATGGTTTGATGACAGGGCTGAAGGTTTCTCCGTAGTCAATCCATGCCTGCTGATTGAAGCCTTTCGCTACTAAACGATCTTTGCGACTCTATACTGCCATCTGGGTTTTGCTTAACACGGAAAACCCATTTTGATCCAACTACATTCATGCCAGGCTCATATTTAACCAATGAGTACGTACCATTTTGAATAAGAGCATTGATTTGAGCATCCATTGGACCCCTCCATTTTGGATCTTTGTTTGCAGCAGAAAAACAAGTTGGCTCCATGAAATCAGACTCAGGAAGAGGATACTTTATTGCTGTCAAACACAGTTTTTGAATAGGCTTTGTGATTCCAGCCTTTTCCCTTGTAACCATGGGATGAGTGGCTGTATCTTGCTGAACTGGCTGTTCAAATTCCTGTTGAACATCATGATGTATCTGCGGATTAAACTCTGCAGAAGAACTGCCTGAGTGTGCCAGAGATATGCCTGGTGAGTCTATAATCTACGCTGTACAAAGTTGATTCCCTGAAAAATGTTGGTGATGACACTGGTGATGACAACGCTGGTGATGTCAGATCTGGTGAATTACTTTGGAGAGGTGATTGCAGAGTACCATCTCCCTGACCAAATTTGAAATAATTGTTTTTCTAAACGGATGTGAAAACAATACACTAGTACAAGGGGGTTTTATACCTGGACAAGACGACGGCTGCTGCTGTTGAATAGGCATGAATGGGAATGATCTTTCTCCAAAACGAACATGACGACCAATATAGATCATGTTTGTTTCACGATGCGAGACACATGTATCGCTTGTGTGCACTGCTATAGCCTATAAAAACACACGGAAGAGATCTTGGCTTTAGTTTGTGTTTGTTGTATTGTCGAAGACAGGGATAGGCTAAGCAGCCGAAAACTTTCAGAAAATGTAATCCGGTTGTTTATTAAACAAAAGTTCAAGTGGAGTTTTTGACTCAGATTTGGATTTAGGGAGCCTATTGATGAGATAGCAAGTTGTTGAGAATGCATCAGCCCAAAAAGACTGTGGCATGTGTGCGTGAAACAAAAGCGCCAAACCCAGTTGATTACATGGCGAATACGACGTTCGCAATTCCATTTTGAGGTGATGTATGTGGGCAAGAAAATCTATGTTGGATGTCGAGTCATTAAGATAAGACGTGAAGATTTTTTTGTATTCAAGTGCATTATCAGATTGAAAAACCTTCATTTTATGATCTGCAAGAATCTCAATTTGTTTACGGAAAAGAATGAATGTGTTTAATGCATCAGAACGCTGGACAAGTGGGAAAATCCAAGTAAAATGCGAATAAACATCCATAAAAAGTAGATAATATCGAAAACCAAGTCTAGACAATTTGGGTGAAACCCAAATATCGGAGACAATCAAGCTTAATGGCTTGTCATAAATGATTTAAGCTAAGAGTGAAAGGTAGTTTCTGCTTTTTTACTAACATGGGGGGAGTGAGGAACTCAAAGCTATTATTTAAGACTAGAATTGAATTTTGATGACAAATTTTTGAGACCGTACGCAACATTGGATGACCCAATAATTGGTGCCACAGTGGAAGAGTAGAAGAGACATGAGCTTGCGGCTTTATTGAAGGTGCTATCATGTCTATTCCTAGAAAAGACATAGAGACCATTCCTATTCAACCCTCGCATCAGTTTTGACCCCGTTTGCTTGTCCTTTACAACAAAGAAAGAAGTGTGAAATTCAAAAAATACATCATTTTCCTTGCAAAATTGAAAAACTGATAGCAAGTTTGTTTTATTTGTGGAACATGGTAAATATTGTTCAATTTAAAAGATCTTGACTTATAAAGGAATGAGGCATTACCAACATTGGCAATGTTGAGTGCATTACCATTACCGACGTGCACTTTCTCAGTACCATCATACTCATGAGGAATGGTTAGATTTCTCATGTCTGCAGTGAGGTGATGTGTAGCACCGGTGTCTGTCACCCAATTATTTCCAGTTTGTCCACCAAGTAGTGCTATGTAAGCTGCTGGCTGACGCTGATTTTTATTGCTCTTCTCATACCGAAACCAGCACCTCTCAACAGTGTAATTCCTTTTCTTACAAATCTGACAGATCTGATCTCCTTGAAAGCCTCTGTTGGGTTGCTGTTGGTTGTTGTTGTTTATCGGATTGAAGTTGTTATTTCTTCTATTGTTCTGATTATTGTTGTTTTGCCTCTGATCAGGCTTGCTATTTGAAGCTCCAGGTTTACTTGTTACAGCTACATTAGCTAATGGTTGCTGCAACAATGATAATTGTTGTTCTAACCTCATATCAAAGGTTAGTAAATGAGTATAGAAAGAGTCTATAGTCAGATTTTCGGCAGTGCTCAATGAGGTGACAATGGAATCATAAGCTTGGTTTAGACCATTAATTATGGCATGTTTCTTCTCATCATCTGAAACTGTGCATCCAGATGAAGTAAGTTGCTCAAACAAACTCTTAGCTTCTTGCAAAAATTGTTTAAGAATTTTGTTACCTTTTTGAAGTGAATGAAGTTGCCTTTTCAGATTCACCTGATGTGCAAGAGTTTTTGGTGTAAAATGGCTTTCTAGCTTATACCCAGACTTGCTTTGCCATATCCGGTCCGCGACTTGGCGAGCACCTCAGGTGTAAGAGTGGAGTTTAGCCATCCAACCAACAGTGAATTGCATGCCTCATGTTCTATAAAATCAGGGTTGATATCTTCATTCTCAGGTAGGGTTCTAGCAGGTTTTACCTTGGTTCCATCAATGAAACCAGTGAGACCATATCCCTTTAGGATGGGTTTGAAATGCTTTTTCCAGAGAAGATGGTTTGTTTCTGTGTGTTTGAGAGTTACCAGGTGGTGGATTTGGATTTGTCGAAGGCTAGTTGTTGTAGCCATTAATGGTGTTTTAGGTTTCTGATGTTGTTGTTTGTAGGGTTTTTTTTTTTTTTTTTTTTGTGTGGGTTTGTGCGAAAGCATTGGATCGACAAGCTAATACCAACTTGGAACACATGATATGGGTGAATATCTTCCACACCAAATATGTGGAGATATATTTCTTATTTATATTGATAGTTCATCGGGGGAACTATTTATTTATTACATATGCTAAATAAATGCTAACAAATAAAGAACAAGTTTAATGGTAACTTAAAGACCTAGTTACAAGGCTATAGACCAGATGCTATTGTAGACTGACTCAGTTGAGAGTCTTGAGGGAGACTCTCAACAATATGACTAACAGTTCTAAAATTGGATCTACAATTATGAAGCCTCCTTCAAGTAGGTGGGGCCAGTGTTTAAAATAGCGAAAGCGTAAAGCGATGCGCTCACTTAGTATAGCGTAAAGCGCAATTAAAAAGCGTTAGTATAGCGCTGCCCAGAAAATAATTAATAATATAAAGAAATAAATACTTATAAATGTAGATGAAACTTACTAACAGAAGATCATAAAATCTATGTGAAACTAAGTTGTGACATAACATAACAAATGGAGACTAAGAAGTTCCATATTTCCAAGCTGGATCAGTTTTCATAGGCTTTCTACCTTTGGCTGTGGTAGACATGATTGAAGAATAGAAGAAGAAGATGAAGATCAAAAGAAAGAAGACAGAGTCTGATTAATAGAAGATGATGATCACTAATGAGAAGAAAAAGAGGAAGAATAAATGGTTCAGTGATCAGAAGAAAAGAGGAAGAAGAAGGGTAAGCTATTGGAAGAAAAGGAGGAAGAAGAAAGGGCGATAAAATATAAGGAGAATAAGAAACGTTTTCTTCTTATAGAAGAGAAGTTTAAGAGATTTTTTTAGGTTTTTTTATTGTATACAAGACTACAGGGCCTTTTATTTATTGGGCTATGCTTAAAAGCCCTATTTTTTTTTTTTAGTGGCAACCAAATCTCAAAGCGCACATTATGGGGCGTTTTGGAACTGGGGCGTTAAATAGCGCGCCCTGATGCGCGCCCCAGAACGCTATTTTAAACACTGGGTGGGGCTTTTTTTTTGCTTTTGTCCATTATACCCTCAGTCAAACGAAGGGTATTTTAGTCATAAGCTTTTACTAGTTTTGAAGCTGTAAAAAAAAGGAAGATATTTCTATCTACTGTTGTGATGCAGTAAAAATAGATTTTTTATATAACATCCTTCCTTCCTGTTACAATGTTGGCACATTCTAGGAAATTGCGTATGTGAAGAAGTATAATGATTAGTACTGGTTTTATAAAACCCCTCTTGATCATCAATAGATAGGATGTCTCGAAACTTCTGTCTCGTTGACTCGGAGTTAACTCATCTTCTTCTCCTTCATCGAACAATCAAAATTCTCGATACTTTTGATCTTTAATCTTATTATTTCCACTTTTAATCATCACCTGACTATCTTTTAAACTTGTGTTGATCACTAATGTCTATTTTTTCATCTTTTCCTAGGTCTTGATTGGAAGCACGTTGTGGATTTATGAGAGACTAATAGAGTGGTTTTGCCTATCTGTCTCACCTTAATTATCATACATTTTACTTGATTCACCCTTAGATACTATGATTCACCCTTTTGTTACCAGATTTTCTGAGAAGATCCAATACCCACTTTATGCAACTCTACACCTAGGTGTTCTCAATTTTATTATTTTAATTACACGCTTGTGTCAAGCAGACAACTAGCCACCTTAACAATCAGCTATTTATTTTATTCTTACTCATCTTCTCACGTTTTTGTACAAGTGTACAACATTCACTAGGCTATTCGGCGGCAAGATGAAATTGTTAACCACGCTCTTCTTGATTTTTCACTTTCTTTAATCAAACTTCTTCACCTTCAATAACCTCTTCTCTCATATGTAGAACCAAGTATCATAGGTCCAGCAAGTTATGGAGAGAACATCTCTTTATGAAAGACTGGGGGCCCTAAAACAACCCATACTCTCAACAAAAGACCTGATTCATGGTGCTACTTTGTGGAAATTTAGTTTTTTAGCTAAGGTGTACTCATGCAAAAATGATACAGTAGCTGAGCTAGATAAGGAACTCAAGAAACTGTGGTCTAAAAGCAAAGATATTTATATCAAAAAGAAGAGGAAGAAGACTGTTATATGATCAAGTTTTATACTCAAGAGGAATATGACATGGTATTCAAACTCAGGCCTTGGTTTGTAGAAGGTGATCTCTTAGTAATGGAGCCATGGAACCCTAATATACCAAAAAGTAGTGTTGATCTTACTAAACAGCTCCTATGGTTACGTCTATATAACATGCAACCTGAGTTTGCTAACACTCTGATAGTCAAAAAGATTGCATCAGCTATGGGTGAAGTTAAAGAATTAGATCCTCCTGATTGTGTGGTTCCAAAAGGAAAAGTTCATAAATTAAAAGATGTAAGGGATCTATTAAGAAGGGGATTCTGGTTAACAAATACAGTGTGTGAACAAGTGTGGATCAGATTTTTTATGAGAAACAACCATTTAATCTTTGTGGGTATTGTTATACAATTGATCACAAAGAACAGGAAAGTGAAACAATTTCCAACTTTCTACTTCATTAGCAATGGGGTTACCTTTCCTCTAACTCGACTTTAGATCCTCCTTATTGGACTAATCCTGATATAAGAGGAGTAAGAGCAGCTATCAGCAGGGGTGCTCAAACTATGTTAGACCAAGATATTGAGCATGCATCCTCTGAACATGCAGCAAACATGAGTAATGAAGGCATGCAAATAGTTAATGAGGATCAAGACATACCAGCACAAAACCAAATGAAGGAAAATATTGTTAATCAAGGAGGTCATGTACATCTTTCTTCTCAGATGATGAGTTGTACTAGAGAACAAAACCAGTTGTTGAATCATGGAGTCGACTCACAAACTCGTAATGAATCTGCTGTTGTTCTGGGTTGTAATTACCAAGGTATGATACAAATAAACTTTAGTCGAGGAAGGGATAAGGATACTTTTTTTCATAGGCAATGAAAAAGAATAAGAATGGAAGAAGGAGGTCCAAGTAATTATCAGGGTGAAAGTTCTTCTCATTCTCCAGAAATTAAAATAGAACCCTCAAATATCTTAAAGTATATTTCAAATGTCAATCCAGAAAATTTTGAGGGTAGCAACAACATGAATGCTGAAGAAAGAATTGACCCAGTATTACTCAAAAATTATCTAGCTTTGAGTGAATTTGATGTGACTTTTGATAATTACAACATGGATAACTTAATTTCATCTATTATCCACCCAACTCGATGCTTCAAAAAGCCATTGCAAACCCTAATTAGAAATTTTGAGCAATCCAATCAATCCATTCAAATTCATCTAGCCAGATTGACCACTCTAATAAAGACACTCTAGTCAGGCTCAAACTGATTCACCTAATTTAATTCCTTCTTATCATGGGACAGTGTCTTAGCAGAACCACTCTAGGGCATTCAAAGGCAATTCCTCAACTGCAAATAATCAGGTAATCCTCATCACTATCTATATTTACTCTTGCAATTCTTTTCAATTTGCTGGTATTTCCCCACTCTTCATAGTTATTATCAATTCAATTTTAATGAAGGCTATTATTGGGGCGTCACATTCCAATAGAGGGGCGTCACCTAATAGGACAAAAATGGGTCACCCAAAAATAATTTCAAAAACCCCTTATCTAAAATAATTTTATAATGACTAAACAACCCTTAACTAATAATCTAATTAACTAATGATTAGATCAACGAATTTCCTTTACAATGAAGAAACTAAATCGGATCAGGTGTTTGTCCTTGTGGGAAGAAAAATGAAGAAACTAAATCGGATCAAGTGTTTGTCCTTGTGGAGCCAAAAAAGGAAATTTTGAAGATTTTCTTTAAAAACCTAGATTTTGGTTTACTCAATCAAAGTGAATGATTCCAATAAGAAATTTGATGTGGGTGAACCCTTATACAATGGAGAAACCAAATTTTACTAACATCACGATGGAGATCGAGATTTACCCAACCAAACATCGTATTTTTTTAATTTTAAGACCGATTTACGGTTAGATTTTTCCTTTGTAGCCAACCGTAATGCTAATTTACGGTTAGGTGGCGATGAACTCCCAACCGTAACTGGATTTGGGTAATACCCAATCATAAATCAGTTACGGTTGGGTTTTAATTTTTCGCATCCAACCGTAATTCATCATGCATGCAAACTCGAGTAGTTTCGTAAGATTTACTGTTAGGTTGTATCAAGCCCCAACCTAACCGTAACCCTCTATTTTGATTGAAGAAAGTGAAGGTCTTCTTTGACCTTTACTGAGGTGATCAAGTCCCAGTATCGAGTATTATATGAGTGCGCAGTAGTTAGACACTTGCCACACTTGTTCGAAAATTTACACTTGATTTTCCCATGTGATTGCTTTCTTTGATTTGCTCATGTTGCTTGAAACAGGTGCCCCAATTTTTAATTGAAACTCAATATGTTTTTCTGGTAAGTCGAGTTAATACAATATGATGACACATGCTCTGTTATTTGTGGCAAGATATGGATGCATGGATGCTTATTCACGAGAAGTAGATTTATCTCTCAAGTGTATGTAGGTACTGTATAAGTAACAAAACATGAAAGACAAAATGAGACGGATGAGAGAAACGAGACTACTCATCAGAAGGGTATATAGAGGCTACACAGTAAGAGATATGGCTTAGCTATATGCTGCCACTTCATGTCACAGGTGTCATTATAGCAAGCACACCAGCAAATTAGATAACATGTTTGTCCTTTCAATAGATAATCTTCGTCCCATTTTTTCTGTGTCTCCCACTTAGATAAGTATCTAGACTTCACATGCTTTCTAGGCCGTTGGTCAGCCACCAAACTATACATAACAACATACGTTTTAAGATGGAGAATCCAAACATTTTAAGATTGATAAGCTAGTGTCTATATATTGATTACTAATCATACTAGATTTCTAAACTTTGTGACTTTCCTGAATATTTTGGTTCTAGAGTTACAGGAATTTCTTCATCATCATCTTTAAGAATAGCATTTAATAAACACGTCTTGATTTTCTTGCCTTTAAGATGTTCTCCATGTGCATGTGGTACGTTAGTGAACCAGCCTGCATATTCACTTGATTTGGAACCAGCCTTGTCGTCATCATTGATATAGATATTGAATTTTACAGAAGTACCAACAATTATAATGGTATGTGTATATTTATATGTGCAAAAATGTAGTTACAGAATCATTTTTTAGATGTACAAACTTCCATGGTCATTGATTAATTATTTCAAACCTATGAGTTGTGCAATGGTCTTTCTTTTTTCACTATAAGTTTTTTTTTCCGACAGAAATGAGTATAGTTTATGCTGTTCGTTGGTAACATTAAATTATCCCACTGTTTGTTTCAGCTACTTAAGGAAGTCCTTGATTTCACCTTGCTGTATGGGCTCATATAAAGGTGGCCTAAACAACTATAAATTCTGTTTTTATTACTGAAGTTTGAAATCCCAATACCATGACGCGGTAAATCAAGCGGAGTCCAGACACCTCAACGCAACATTTTGAACTTCAGGATTATTCACATTTGGGTTATACGGCTCCAAAACCCAACCGTAAGAGCATCACGGTTGGTTTCCTAAACATTAAACCCAACCGTAAAGCAACTTTCTTTTTCCTCAGTCCAAGAGTATTTACGGCTAGTATTTACGGCTAGGTATTGGCTTAGTCGAAGCTGACCGTTTGAACAATTACGGTTGGTTTACTAAATAAAATTTAATGACAATTTACGGTTAGGTTTTGAAGAACTTCCAACCGTAACACATTCAGAAAGATATACTGTAACACATTCAGAAAAATATACGATTGGGATGTGATGTCGCTGGTTGGTGTCACTGGGTTTTTTATTAACCTTCTTCTTCCCCTTCTTTGACATAAAGTTTAATGGAAAATTATAAGTTAATCCAAGACGATGAAAAAAAATGGAAACAGTCTACATCTCCTCGGTCAGATGAAGAGGAAAAGGAGAAGAATTTGATACTAAAATATAATTAGAAGTTTTTCCATGGAGGGTAATTTAGGCATTCCCAATTTCTTTAGGACACCCCCTAGCTAGCTTTTTAATCATTAAAAATCCATGTGAAGCCCCGCTATTGGAATGTGACGCCCCAATAATAGGCTTCATTTTAATCCTCTTGTCATAATGAAAGTTCTTATTAGTTGGAATGTTCAAGGATTTGTTTCAAAAGAAACTAGAGATCAACTAGCATACATAATATTTCAGCATAACCCATATATTATTTTCCTAGTTGAAACTAAAATTAAGGAGGATAGAGCAAAAATTCTTACAAGGCAGTAATGTTACCCAAACTCCTTATTTGTTAACTCTGTAGGTTTGTCAGGAGGTATCATCCTTCTCTCGAAAAATGGTTTTCCATGTGATGTAGTCTCTTCAAAAGATAATATGATACACTTATTAATAAAGTCTAATCCTTCTAAAGGAGAATGGCTTCTCTCATGTATTTATGGATCTACATACAATAATATGAATAAAATATAATGGAATTTCATCAAATACTTGAGCCAAAATGTGTTTCAGCCATGGGTGCTTTTAGGTGATTCAAATGTTCATACAGGTTCTAAGGGTCAATCCTCAGATACATCTTCAATCAATAATTGGGTCTCCTCCACTATTGATGCAGCTGGTCTTATGGATTTAGGTTATGTTGGTAGCAATTTTATATGGTCTAACAGAACAAATGGAAAAGGTTATAAAAGATATCGACTAGACATGGATCTACACAATTCTCAATGGAAGATTGAGTATCCTGATTCTACTCTGTATCATTTTCCTTTTCTTGGATCAGACCACTTTGTCCAATTCTCTCGATAATGAGAAGTTGATTGTGGAAATCCTAAGAATTCTTTGGAAATTCTATAAGTGTTGGCTCAAGGATCCTTCATGTCTGAACTAATTACTAGCTCTTGGAGATCCCAATCGATAAGCCGATCTCAACATGATATTCAACAAAAGCTTTCCTTTACAAGGAAAAGTTTAGCTAAATGGAAAAAACAAAAATTTGGGTACATAGAGAGTCAATTACAAAACTAAGAGTATAACTTACTCATCTGCAATCATTGGCATTTGATGAACAAGTCAATTTTCACATTGATGACACCATCAACAAAATAACTTACTGGAGAAGTATTGAGGCGAGAATTTTGGCGGCAAATATCCTGTGATCATTGGGTTAAGGAAGCTGGCAATAATACTTCATGCTTTTGCTAACATAATGAGATCAAGAAACAATATTGTTCCTCTGAAAGACTCCAATGGCAGATGGTATCATTCAAGAGATGATCTAGCAAACCTTCTTACCAATCACTTTTCACAAATAGCTAGCACCACTAATCCTTCACTCCAATATTCTTTTTTTGATCATATACAAAAGTTAATCACCCATTCAGATAATTAAAGCTTTATGAAAATTCCCACAAGTGAGGAAATATACAATGTAATAAAAAGCATGCCTAGTTGGAACTCTCCGGGACCAGATGGTTTACCAGTAGGGTTCTTTCAAACTCAGTGGAATACAATAGGGATTGACATCATCAATATGGTAAAACAGTTCTTTAAAACTAGGAAATTACCTCATCATCTAAATCAAACATCTATCTGTCTCATACCAAAAACCCAATACCCCTCTACACCAAATGACTACAGGCCAATTAGCTTGTGTAACAACTATTACAAAATAATATCAAAGTTGTTGGTCAATAGGATGAAGCCACTTATGGATAAAGTCATATCCCCTAATCAGGTTGCTTATGTCCCGAAAAGGTTCATAAATGACAACATTGTTATAGCTCATGAGTTGATCCACACAATGAAAAAGTCAAAATAAAAAAAAAAAGATATATTGCCTTAAAGCTAGATATGTCAAAGGTCTTCGATCGACTAGAATGGAAATTTCTAGATCATATGCTTCAAGCTTTAGGATTTTGTCGAGTGGAGGGATCTGATTCATCAATGCATATCAACAGTTCAAATTTCAATAAAGCTGGATGTTAGCTCTTGCAATCAATATCTCCCCTCACGAGGTTTGCGATAGGGGGATCCTTAACCCCCCTACTTGTTTATTATAGCTATGGAGTACTTATCAAGAAGTCTCTACGCAGCTGAGAATAATAACCTAATGCCTAAACAACGACAATCTACAACATTTTAGCACTAAGCAATCAGTTAGAAATTCTCCAAAATGGCAGCCACCTCCAACTAATTACCTTAAAATCAACATTGATGCTTACTTTGATGCGGATAGAGACGTATGTGGTATTTGACTAACAATTCGAGATTCTACAGGTACCTGCAGAGGAATCAGAGGCGGACACGGC
This sequence comes from Papaver armeniacum, assembly GCA_023531295.1. Lineage (NCBI taxonomy): Eukaryota > Viridiplantae > Streptophyta > Magnoliopsida > Ranunculales > Papaveraceae > Papaver > Papaver armeniacum. Next base: position 199,864 of record JAJJWW010004065.1, read on the forward strand.
AATGGAGGACTAAATGCAGAGCATTCTGAATGTCTTGCTTTCAAAGAAGCTATCATCTGGGCTACCACTTTAAAGCTTCAAAATGTTATTTTGGGATCAGATTGTATAAATGTAGTTAACTCTATAAAGGTGCAGCCCTGTATGTACAGTGGGAAAATCAGGGTCTACTTATAGAAATAAAGCACCTTCCAAACAGTGCAAGTTGTAACTCTACCGTCTATGTTAAAAGAGTGACAAACACACAGCTGCTCATAAGCTAGCAAACAAGGCTAGAACTTCTAGAATGACGTTTGAATATTTTGGTAATATCCCGGAAGAATATTTAGATATGTTAAGGGATATTTAACACCATATATGTTGTATGCATCCTTGTTTTGTTTAATATAATACTTTGAGTTTGTGTCAAAAAAAAAATTAGTACTGGTTTTAGCTAGTGAAATTGAGAGAGCTTACTGATCTAATGATTATACAGTATCTAACCTAGATAAATGAATCTTTGGGACAAAAGAAAAATATTCGTTTAGCGGGGTTATTTATTTATCGATAAATAAATATTTTATTCGTTTATCGATAAACAAATATTTATTCATGTAGACAACGTTTTCTTAATAAAAAGTTAAATAGTATAAGAGAAGATGTACAAATGTATCTAGTGGGTATTTGTCAAAATTCTTTCCCCTAACATAACATCTAAATTTCAACCATGTGATGTTGGAATTATTCGTGCAATCAAATTAATGTCATTTATAATTTACGTTATAGAAATGTGATGGACGTCGAACATCTTTTATAGTATCCTAACGAGAATGATGCAGTTATGCACGGAATCTCCAACAAACGAATAAATTATTGTGTCAGTAATGAATGATGTGATCCTGAACCAAATGATTGTAACGTCGTACCAAATGTGTCATCTAAAGTTTACTTTCAAGTAATGGTCCCTTTCCAAAATTACTTGCTACAACACAAGCAAAATATTCCAGAAATTGTGCAAGCGTTGCATAAAATTAAGGATGCGGAGCATTTTGGTTTGGATGGAAGAAAAAGACAATCAACCATATATGATTTTTTTTTTGAGTTTATTTCTACATATATTTTTATGTGAATTTACTGATTATGTATTTTGGTTTATTATCATATATATATATATATATATAATTTAGTGATTATTCGGTTATATTTCCATGGGGCCTCATTAATGTATTAGGCGAGATTATTCATTTATCACCTTGGCCCAACTCGGGACCGAAAATAATTATTCATTTGGCGAGGTTATTCATTTATCGAATATTCGTTTATCGAGGTTGGACTGTAAATGTTTAAAACCAATGGGGGACAAAGTCATCATGATTCATCGAGGAACAAAAATAAAAATGAGTGAAGCGGTTTCGATTGACAGTGGCGATGGCTAATACTCCGAAACAAATAGTTCTTAATTTATGGGTTGTAAGGTATTATTATATATGTATCCAACGTTCCAAAATACTTTGAAAAGCCTTCACATTCCTGCATACAACCAAAACCCTTGGTACCGAACAACTCATGACAAACCATGGCAATGCATACGGTCGTTCGTAAGATCAAAAGGGTTTTCATCACATATGCAACAAATTGTTTTAATTTTTATTCCCACACATCCCTTCATGATTTTGTTTTACCATGGCCCTCATTTTTTACTAAACTACCCCTAACTTCACACCTAATTTCAAAACCATCCCTTCATGCTCTTTTTTATTTTTTGCTCGATAAAAGAATCATATTAAAGAAACATCAGTTGTTACAGAAGAGACAAGAATGGAAAACAGAGTTTACCATCCACCATGCACGCTTTTCAATAAAAGGGCATTCCCAGCTTAAAAAATGAGCACAACAATTGATATACTTACATAAAGTAAGAAATATCCATGAACATAAGTCCATAACCAACTATGCTTCTTTACAGAAAGAAGGGCATACCAAGTAGCCCAAAGACTACCCATGGCCGGCCCTGTAGTATAAGCAGAGAAAGCCCTGTAGTATAAGCAGAGCAAGCCCTGCTTGAGGCCACAAGCTGAAGGGGGTCACAATTTTTTTCTTCTTTTACTCTTTCTTAATATTTTTTTTTCTTCTCTTAATAAAAAATATTAAATCTGAACACGTTCTGAAAACAAACAGAAACAGTTTCTTCTAGGGTTCGTTCATTAATCTCAAATTGAGATTCTCAATCAAAGTTACTAAACGGTAAGAGAGATTTTTACTTTGTTTTCTTGTTTCAGCTTGAAAAATTGAATCGATTGATATTAATCTTATTGAAATCTGTTTGGAAATTGATCTTAATTTGCTTAGTTTTGTTTTGTTTTGATTGATGGGTGTGATTTTTTTTAGTTTCTTCTGTTGTTCAGTGTTGATTGATGTTAATTTAGTGAGACTTTGAGATTGGTTTGAATGATATTGGGCCTACTGGCGATTGATGAGATTTTTTCTAGGTTTACCTATAAACAACTGCACAAGAAATGGATAGAGTTCAACAGATGATCAATTTTGTTGATCAAAACCAAGATGGGCGTGTCTGATTTCTCACGAATTTAAGAGCATGATGCAAAATATAAATCGGGAATTCTTAGATTGGAGTAATTGTACACAAATTTGGGGTTAGTGCTCTTTGCATTAGTGCTTCAATTTTCTACGGATATCAAAATTATTGAATTGATTGATGGGATAAAACATAAGTCTCATTTTGTTTCAGGGAATATAAATTTTCGTAGTTTTGTTTGTAATCTTCAATTATGAAGCCTAAAAGGGTGCTAAAGACTGTGAGCTATCTTTTGTTCTACTTTTAGCAGGATCTCTAGTTGGTTTGTTTAGATTGTATTTACTAATTTGGTGTTACACTTTAAATTTGTTATATTGTTACTTGTTAGTGACATCTTGTGGTTGCAGGGTGCTTATTGTGTGTGACATATTGTGAGATTCTTGACTCTCCTTGTTTTTTTTTCTCTGACTAACAAGTTAAGAGTGAGCAAATTACATTATGCCTCCGGTCCCAACTAGGAAGCATGAACACAGTAACAAAAGGTGAAAAGGAAGCGAAGGCTCGATGATTTAGAGAAGTCCCAATCAGGAGATATAGTCAAGTATTTCAAACCCCCTCCTACAACAAATACTGAGAATACCGCAGAGAATAATAATTCTACTATTAACAATGGTGAAGACGACACCACTGCAGATGATAACGGTGCGACAAGAGATGATAATGGTACCACAAGAGCTGATGATAACGGTGCGACAAGAGCTGATAACGATTTTGCTAAGAACGTGCCAAATATAATCGAAAATGTTGAAGTTAATAATCAATTGTTGGATGTTTTTGATCCTGAAAATTGGAATGTTATTGATCAACCTTTGAGAGATAAGTTAGTGTAAAGGGGTCCTGTGAGAATTTTAAATCATGATTATCCAAGGGGAAAAAAGAACAGACGTTTCGCTGACACCTATTATACTCGAACTGCTACCAATGAGGAGAAGTACGATAGAAGTTGGCTAGTCTACTCAATGACCAAAGACAAAGTTTATTGTTTTTGTTGCAAGTTGTTCAATCTTAATGGGGCAACAAATCGGTTAGCTAGTGATGGTGTTCAAGATTGGGGAAACTTAAGTGGGACTATTCAACGTCATGTAACACAAGACGATCACTGGACTTGTTTCAATAGTTGGTCTGAATTAGCGACGAGGTTGAAAACAGCTCAAACAATTGATAAAAGTATTCAAGAGCAAATTAACAAAGAAAAGGAGCATTGGAAAAAGGTATCACAACAACTAGTTAGCCTTGTAAGACAACTTGCTAGAAATTTAGCATTTTGTGGAGTTAATGAAAAGATTGGTGAAGAAAGCAATGGTAATTTTTTGGGATTTATTGAATGGGCAAAAAAATTTGATAAAGTGATGAAAATGCACCTTCATCGTATACAAAATAATGAAATTCGTTATCACTACATTAGTCACAAGATTAAAAATGAGTTGATATTGATGTTGGTCGCTGAGACGAAAAACATTATCATCAAGAGATACGGGAAGCAAAATACTATTCTGTTATACTTGATTGTATACCTGATGTAAGTCATGAACAACAAATGACACTTGTTATTAGGTGTGTGGATACTTCTGCAGCTCTGGTAAAAGTGAAAGAGTTTTTTATGGGATTCTTAAAGATGGACGACACAACTGGTCAAGGTATTTTTGAAGTGCTTATGGATACTTTGAGTAATCTTCAGCTTGATATTGAAAACATAAGGGGTCAGGGATATGACAACGGTTCTAATATGAAAGGAATAGTAAAGGCGTACAAAATAGGATGATTCAAATAAATCCTAGAGCGTTTTTATTCTCCATGTGGTTGTCATAGTCTCAACCTTACTATTAGTGATATGGTCAAGTCAAGTTCGATGGGTGGTACTTTTTTTTGCTGCAATTCAAAGTATTTATGTGATGTTTTCGGCTTCACCAAACCGGTGGAAGATTTACCAAGATCAAGTTAAAGGTGCAGAAAACATCACGCTGAAAAAATGGGCAGATACACGATGGGAGAGTCGAGTTGAAAGTGTTAAAGCAGTACGGTGTCAAGCCCCAGAAATACGTAATACTTTAGTTTATTTGACAGAGTATTGTGAAGATGAAAAGGTGAGGCATCCTGCTGGGAACATAATTAAACAAGACAGGGAAAATTTTGAATTCTTGCTTAGTATGGTTATCTGGCATAATATTTTATCAGCCGTGAATAAGGTTAGTAAACTGCCGCAAACAAAAGATGTTGATATTAATTGTGCTATTCAACAGTTAAAGGGACTCGCTTCCTATCTTGATACATATCGAGAAGATGGATTTCAACAAGGGATTGCTGAAATTGAACATATTGCTACTAAAATGGTCATTCAAACTGTTTTCCAAGAGAAGCGCTTTATCTATAAAAAGTATCCATTTGGAGAAAGTGCGAGTAATAAGGTACGTCTATCACCTAAATAATCTTTTACGATTAACTATTTCTTGTACATATTGAATCAAGCTATTTCTTCAATAAGTACTAGGTTTAAACAATTTGAAATCTACGAAGAGAACTTTGGATTCTTATTTGATGTGCATAAGATATACCATATTAATGATGAAAGATTAAAAGAATCATGTATGAAGCTTGAAGGTTATCTGTTGACATGGCTCTTCAAAATATATCGATGGAGTGGATTTGTTTTAGAATTGAAAATGTTGACATGTATCGTTCCGACACGTGAAAAAACCCAAAGATGTCTTTGAATTTTCTAAAGATTATGGATGGCCCTTCTTCTTATCCAAATGCGTGGGTAGCTTTCGGGATCTTTTTAACTATACTGGGTTCTGGGTGCATCTGCGAAAAGAGCGTTTTCTAAGTTAAAGTTGATCAAGAATTACTGCGATCCACTATGTCACAGGAAAGATTAAATGGGTTAGCTATGTTGTCTATTGAACAAGCAATCGCTGAAAACTTGGATTTTACATATATTATTAATGAGTCTGCTACTATGATTGTACAAAGAGAATCGACTTTTGGCCAGTTTGCTCTGGAAGCGATCAAGTTTAAGGCGATCAAGTTTCTGGAAGTGTTGATCATTAATTAGCGAAAATAGGTGCGTGCTACAACCTTAGATCTTTATGAGAGAAATGCTTGTATGATGATTGTAGGCAAAAAACAATGAAATTTACTGTTGATTTTTTTGTAAATGGATTTGTCTTAAATTTGTTCTTCCATTTCCTCACAAGTTTAATTGTATTGTCCATCATATTAGCTTTGTCTGGATTGAGTTTGTATCATGATCTATGAATCGTTCTTTCTTTGGTAAATGCTAGCTCATGTCATGACCGATGAAATGTTCTTCCGTTTCAAACGTCTCGTATAGTTAGTTTGCTCATTCGTATTCATGCTTCTGAATTCTATATACGCTATTGTGTCTTATAAGTCATTCTCGTATCATTCCAGTGAGTAATTTTTGGTTTGTACAATTTCTTTTGATTAATAGGAGGCCACAAATTTTTTTTTGCTTTAGGCCACAAAAAATGCAGGACCGGCCCTGAGACTACCTAACAACAATGATGCTTACAATTACAAATTTATCACTGTAAGAGCCCACATACATAAATACAAACCGAAGCCAGTGAAGCTCAAGTATTTTTACCCGATACTAGCTCGTCCCAACTTTGAACCCTAAAGTTTTCAACAGACTTTGTCGCAGTTTCCCGGCCACATCACTGCTGCCACTGCTCCAAGACTCTACCACCTGCCGCCGCACCACCTTCACTTTCATCATTGCACACGAAAAAAAGGCACCATACCAATCACATCACCGATTATCTCTAAAACGAACACGCTTCTCCGAATTAAAATGATAAGAAGACTGATCCAGTATAATCAGCTCCACTTTCCTAGCTGGAACTAGCCATCAAAACCATCAATGAATTGATCAAAAGAATCAGAACCACCAAAGGAACCCAAACCCACCAGTATGTATCAAAACCACCGCTTCCCCTACTAAAACCAGCTTTTATTATTGTTGCATAAACAAACAACCAAAGTTTTTAGATCTAGAAAATGGTTACATGATTTTGAATGATTGGGTTTAAAAAGAAATTCAGGATTGGAATATGGATTTATCATTAAGAAACAATGGTTAAAGACTGTGGAATTGCAGACTTGCAGTAATTCGAAACCAAGGAAGGGAACAAAAAGGGAAAACTACTTCTCAAAGACTTAGGAATGACAATTCCACCCACTGAAACAAGAATAGATCCAAACACTAAAAGAAATTCTGCTCAGATGTGGTCGATTTTGACCAAATCCGAGCAGGCAAGGAGGATATGGCTAGGGGTTCGGCATGGGAGAAGAAAGAGCGGAGAAAGAGGAAAGAGCAACAACTCCCTTCATGCTCTTTCTCTACTACATCATACTCCTCCCCCATATCATATAATGCATCATCTCAAACTTTGTTCCTGTTGTATCATATGATATTGCACCATCCTATGCTACTCGTTCCCTGGTATTATATGATTTATCACCTCAAGTTTTTCTTAAGGCATCACGACTTGGTCCAACTTATTGTATAACAGTAGCTCATGAACATCGTAATCAGGTTTATGTTGATTGGTTCGAAGAGCATAGCTCAGTAGTGGTATCGCATCAACTTCAGTAAGGAGGAAGTCAGGGGTTCAATCCCCTCCGTAAAAGTTTGTATAGTGGGTTTGGTAGTGTTAGGTCTGACAGTGGGGCCAGTCTAACTGGTTGGGTTCGGATAGGAGCTTGGATCCGGCTTTCGCATATCAAAAAACAAAAAAAAAGGTTTATATTAATCCTCACTGGAATCCGGGATTAGAAACGACGGATTGGGGAGATTGATGAACTAAAACTTCAAGCTCAAGGATCCATATATTTTCTTGCCACCATGTTAAAAGCATAATTTTCATATAAAATGAAAATTAAATATTAATGGGGCATTTATATTTTAGCCGTACATTTCACGAGCATTTTTATTAGTAGCCTTAATCGATCCAGTTAAACACTGAAAAGTAAGAAGGAAAAACAATTTGCTCCATTACTATTTCCATTTCCAAAAATAATTACGGAAAATGGGTCATTTGTCCAAATATTTTTTAAAACCTGGTTCAAATGGACGAGTAAAAATTAATATCGGTGAAATGAACAAAAGAAATAGCAAAGATGAAACTGGATTCATCATGACTTAAACTTAAAAAATAGCAAGAATGAAACTGGATACATCCTGATATAAATTAAAAAAAGAAAAAATATTTGAAAATGGGTAGGATGAACTGTTTACATCATGACTATTTTTATATTTTTGTCCATTTAAACAGTATCAAAATCTAAATATCCTTTTTACCTAGCATTTGTTGATTTTGATCTTTTTAACAAATTTTGTGAAATAATTATTATTATTCGAGTCCACAGAATAAAAGTATATTTTTCTTTAACTAGGTGCCCGTCCGTAGTTTTTCTAATACCCAAACACCAATGACGTGACCGGGAAATTGGGAAATAAATACTTGTAGCACGGTATAAGTAAATAGTGTTGACTGTTGACCATTTACCGCGGTGGTGACCATACTTTATAGTCCCAACTGCTTCACCGAACCACAGTCAAATCCCTGGCGCGGCTTTTCATAGAAAGTAAATACACTTTTCTTTCTTTTCCTCCACTCTCCTCTTCTCTGAATCCTAGTTAGTAATTCTCCGAATCATTCCCGAATGATTCGCGAACGTATCCGAACTGACCGAATCCTAATGATACTTCCGAACTATTTGAACCCCGAACCTAGTTCCCGGATTATATAGACCTCACGAATGATTCGCGAACGTATCCGAACAAACCGAATCCGAATGATATTCCGAACTAGAATTTTGAACCTAGTTCGCGCCCAACCTTGCTCTCTCATAGGCAATTCTCGACCGAGTTCTATTGATTGGTTTTTGTTTGATTTTGTATATACTTTATATTTAAATACAATTATTCAGTTAAAATTTTCTATGGGTAGTTGTTTAACCAGTGTTTTATGTGTTAATTTTTGTTTAAAAGTCTATAAGCTTGTTTTATAATACATTTATGCGATTAAATTGTTTACTTCAAGTTAAACAATCACGCTAAAATGTTTTTTTCCATCTTATAATAATCATATACAAATAAAATTAGTCTCGTAATAAGGTCATAATACTCATCAATTTATCATATATCTAAGCCGAATTTTAAGTGCCGAACTCACATTTATAAAACGAATATGCACGTACGTATGCCGTTCGAACTACTTGTCCAGAACAACGAACCGTTGACCGGATTTTTGACCGAATCCGACCTATACGAATCCGTAAAATTCCCGTACGTATGCCGTCCCGAACTACTAGGCTCTGAATCACTCTTCATTTCCCAGAATGAAACCCTCTCTCCTCCTCCTCCTCCTCCTCTCCGCCATGGAGCTTCCTGCAGATCCAAGTTCGTACCATCAACCATAACCCTAGTTTATCATCTTCTCTGCATTCAAATTACCTCTTCATCTCTACTAGACCCTTTTTTTTTTTTTCTGGATGCTGCTCATCTTGGTGAACTCGAACGATTCAAAAGTATAAATCATTTTCCTGAGTTTTTTTATATTTTACTTAAAAGGATTTCTTCTGTTTTTTGTTGATTTTTTTTTTTAACTATTCGATGATCTTTGTTTTGGATTAGAAATTGCAGCAGCAATAGATCATGTAGCTAGAGATGTAATACCAGAAATCGTTTTTGCTGCTTCTTAAGGGAGTCTTGAAGTCAAAAAGGGGTCAGGTATGATGATAATTGAGGTTCTTTTCTTAGATTTCATGCTTCTTGGTACTAATTGTATTCTTGCTTCTAATTTGCATGATTCAAATTTGTTAATTTCTGTGTTAGGGTTGAATTGGAAATTGTTATTTTTGGTAGTATTATCTCATGTTTAGGGGTTTTCGAGAATGTTATTACAAATTTACAACCTTAGGTTCAATGATCTTCATCAATATTTGTTATGTTCTTTCTTTTTCCTGAGGGTGTTTTAAGATTGGATAGTAGATGTTGACAAATACACTCTTGGTAAGAATATAGTCCACATGATGTTGGTAATTATAGAATGTACGTACTAATCTCTTTTGGTATAACTAAAAGCTTGCATTTCTTGTCATCGTTGAGTTGAATCTCTGCCTAATGTTGCTTCATAAATTTTTTCCTTTCAGCTTACTTTTCTAGTGTGATACATGTTGCGTGAAAATTTTATAACATTGAGTCATTCTCTTGACTTCCACAAGTTCTTCTTTTTTGCCCTTCAACTTACTTTTCTAGTGTGATCATAATGTAGCTCCTTCTGTTTTATCTTTGCAGCCAAATTTGGTCACCCGTGATTCATTTGCTGCACTTCATTCATCCATCCGTTCACAATCTTGGAAATGTGTGGTGTTGTTACTGAAGGTAAAAATATTTTTCTGCATTCGTGTTGGACTTATTTACATCTATTTATACTAGTTTGTATGATTCGAACCAAGAATGTACAGTATGTGTAAACTTTCTCCTTTTTTTATTCATGCAGGCTAAATTTGTTTTTCTTATTTTCAAATGTATATTAGGAAACTTTCCATGTTTCTCTTGGTTCCATTACTTTTGAATGGGTCTTTAGAGAGTAGTGACGGTGTTTTCATCTTACATGCCTATCTAAGGATCGTATGGTGTCTGCTTGTGGTTATGCAGGGATTTGATTGCTTTAAGCTGTCTTGTGTTTTTTTCTGTCTGATTTCATCCCTACTCCAAAAGTTCTCTTCGTTCTTAGTCTGATTGCTTTAAGCTGCTGTCTTGTGTTTTTTTCTGCCTGATTTCATCCCTACTCCGAAAGTTCTCTTCGTTCTTAGTCTGATTGCTTTAAGCTGTCTAGTGTTTTTTTCTCCCATTGATGGGTTGAGCGATTTGTTTGTAAATAATGAAGTGGTTTACCACTAATATGGATATAAAAGCTTGGACCAAATAAAAAAAAACCCAGAAGGTATTTTCAGAAGGTATTAAAGAATTCCTCAGAAGGTATTGTGATTAATGGATGCATCATGTGCAAAAAGGCAGCTGAGTCTAATTCACACTTATTCTTACATTGTGAAGAAGCAAGAAAACTCTGGAATTTTTTCTTTACAAGTTTCAAGCTTGTGTGGGTTTTCAGGGAAGATGTTAATGCAACAATGTGGGAATGGAATAGAAAGAAGGGTAGGTCATGGAGACACAAACTTTGGAGCATGATTCCATTTGCAATTTGGTGGGTAATTTGGAATGAAAGGAATGGCAGATTATTTCAAGGGAAATATAAGAACTACAATCAGCTCTTGATTGAGGTAAAATGCCTGCTTTACAATTGGCCGTCTCTAGGAACAAAGATTTTTGAGAACATTTTTATTAACAGTTTGTTATTCAACTGGAATGGGGTGTTAGGCATTGCTTAGTACAATTTTCGTCAAAATCTTTAATGTTAGCTCAAGGCTAGTTTCCCTTTTCTTTTTGTGCTGTATTTCTTTGTAACAGCAATTGTAACTTTCTCTCATGGTATCCATTGCTTTGTGGAAGCCATGACTTTCATTAATAAACTTTGCCCTTTCTGAGTAAAAAAAAAGATCCACAAAACACCACCTTGTGTTTTTCAATTAACGGGTCATAACACAAACAAAAGCAATGTCTTTCCTTTGGTCGAAGATCATTGATTGGTAAGGGTATGATGGTTGAACGACAAGTGATCGGATTATAAACGTAGTACTTGCAAGAATCATCATGGTCACAACGTAAAACCAAGACACCGTTTAAAGAGTCCAGAATATGGACTTCTTTCGCAAGCGCTTGCTAGGTGCAATTATTTTTCTGTTGCTTGTGAAACGGGGGCGGGTATCATGTGCCTCCCGAGCAGTCCTTCGGGGGTAATTCAGTTGGGGATGCAAGTCCTAGGGATTTGAAATTCAGTTGGGTAATTCAGTCCGACAAGTGCTAAGCTGCTTCAAATTGGTGGACTTGGAAACAACCGAATCAGCAGCACGGGCATATGAGGCCTATGGCAGCGATTTGATGGTCTGCGGATCATAGCTTACTTTTCTTTAGGTTGCAACACAAGAATGACTTGTTACATAAACCCTTGTGTTTTTAGATGACAGTGCTAGCCAAATCTTAAATCTGAAGTACATTCTTCTTTGGTTTGAATGTGCTTCTGGGCTTAAAACTAATTTCTCGAAGAGTAATTTGTTTGGTGTGGGTAATGTTCAGGATTTGGAGGGCCTGGCTGAAATCTTGAATTTCTCTTGTGATAGCTTCCCTACTAACTATTCGGGAATGCCTTTGGGGGATAACACTAACTCAGCTGTCAAATGGGATAAAATTCTGGAGATTTGCAAGATTAGACTTGCTTCTTGGAAGAGGAAAACTCTAACAAAAGCTGGTAAGCTCACTCTTATAAAAGTGTTCTTCAAAGTATTCCAATTTATTACTTCTCCTTGTTTATGGCTCCAGCTAAAGTCATTAAAGCCATTGAAAAGATAATAAGAAACTTTGTACAGACGGTAAAAAGCATCACTGGGTTGGATGGCGCAATGTTTGCAAGCCACTAAAAATTGGGGGTCTGAGTATTATTTGAATCTGTCTCTGCTAAAGAAGTGGTGGTGGAGATTGGGCAAAGAACCAGATGCTCTATGGGCTAGAGTTATTAGTGATAAATATGGAATTGCCGATTCGTAGAATGACTGACTAAGCCTTTGAGATCATTTCACATGGAAAATCTGATATGAATATCAAAAGAGAGTTTAAAAATCCCATGCTAAAACAAAACGCATGCATGAACCCAATGCGGGAGTCTAAAACCTAAAGCTGAACAAAGGCATGATCTATGTTGTAAAAGGCGAGCGCCTTTGACGCTTAAGCTCCAAAGGCGCTCTAAGCGCATCACCAGCGCCCGAGGATTCAAATTCTACACTACATTCCACTCTGGCGCCTTAGGCGAGCGAGTATGGCGCTTTAGGCGCCTCGAGGAAGTCTTAAGCGCTAGACTAAGCTCCAAAGGCGCCATGGTTGGTGGTAAATATGTCCTCCGTCTCCTTTTCGTTGTTATTTCGTCCATACTTCTTCATCATCTCTGCCTCCATTCTTCTTCATCATCTCGCCAATATCAAAATATAGAAACTTTTATATATGGAGAAATATCAACATTAATGAAACATCAATCAACATTGAGTCATTGACAATCAATGATAAAAATAAGGAAACAAATACTCCCTCCGTTACTTTTTAATAGGCCAGTTTTATTTTTTGAGAAAATTAAGGAAATTATGAGAACTAATCATTGAAAGTGGTCCTCTAGACACTTGTCAATAAAAGAAGTGAAGTGAGATGGTCCACATGACACTTGTCACCAAAGAAAAATAATTGAAAATGGTCCACATAACACTTGTCATCAAAAAAGTTAAAAGAAAAGTGGTCCCAAAAATTAAAGTAACATTTGACTTTCCCGATTGAAACGAACCTATTTTTTTTGTAACATTTATTTATAGAACCTGGCCTATTAAAAAGTAACGGAGGGAGTAGTAATCAAGTTGGAATAACGTGATTAATGATCAAGTTTTAAGGAAATAACGTGATTGAATATATTTTCTTTCTTTGGCAGAAAGTCTCGGCTTTTTCTCATTCCTTTTTCTTCTCAAGTTGTTTCCTATTTCTATACAAGTTGTTTCCTTTTTCTTCTCAAGTTCTTTGGCAGAAACTCTCCTATTATTCCTCCGCCAGAAAATCCCATAATTAGCCAAACAGGACCGAGATTCTTCCATGTGTCCGTGAATATCTTCTTCTTCCCTTTTTAGTCGAAAATCACTTTAAGTCTTCTATTTTTTTTGGATCTTGAAGACTTAGCTTCCTGTTTTATCTCCACTAACTAATCCGAAGTCAATCCCATGAAAACCTCCAACTAAATCTACTCCAAAATCTGAAAACATGCAGTATTTAACAAACATTTCTCCCTCCATATTTTAGTTCTAAAAAGGTCAGGATTATCTTGGGACTGTATTCTTTTCGTTATTTAACAATGCAGTGGTATAGAAATCTAAAACATCATATATTGTATTAGTGATCGCCTAGGGCGCCTTAGGCGCGCCCAGGCGCCCAGGCGCTAGGCGATGGGCTTGGCGCCTCGCCTCGCCTAGCGCCTAACACAACATACGCACCTGAATATTAGACCTTGCATATTTTGTTTGGAAAGTTGAAGTAGTTAATTTGTCTCCCTACTCTTGCAGTTGTAATTTTTGCTTCTCCTTTTAATACAATCTCTATAGGATGAATATACTCCCTCTATTAGAGAGACGGCTTTCTGATTACTGCTAATTAATCTAAGAGAACGATATAGTCACCCTCCAAGAAAATTGCTTCTTTGTTTTCTTCCAGTAAATTTTTTTTTTTTTTTGGTAACGAAGAAATGAAGTTTTGGGCAGTTTATAAACCGCGTATACCAAGTCTTTGGAAACCCCGAGTAAATTTCAAGAGAACAAAATGATCTTTAATTACATTAACCAACCTGGAATTGCCAAATTGGCAAGTGGATAGGCCTTGAAAGTGTGGTTTGTAGTTTTGAGTCACTCGGTCCTTGACACTAACTGTTCCAATAACTACTAAAGAAGACTGTGAAAGAAGACTTTAACTAGCCGCGGAGGGAATCCTCCGCATAGCTAGTTAGCAGGCTGAGGTCTCGTTCGTTAACGGAATTAATCAGATAAATCGCTCCACCACCAACTAAGAACGGTCATGCACTACCACCCATAGAATCAAGAAAGATCTCTGAGTCTATCAAAACGGATTCTAGCGATGTGAGACTATTGTCCTTTCACACGCCCCCTCACGTGTAAGTGTGAGTGACTAAATCGGGGTACACCTCGGCAAGATGGCCTACACCCGAATGTACAAGTGACAAAATAGGTTAAACACTTTGCGGCCTACACCGGCGTGACGCAGTGTCCTGGTCTGGGGCTTAGCTCTAATACCATGTTAAAGTCTGCGGGCATCCAACTCAAAACCAATTAGCAATGAGTAGAGCGGCCCTTTCATATTATATTTAAGTTAATTAAGCGGATTCTGGCGACGTGGGACTATTGTCCTTTCACAAAGACATTTATTGGAAACTTCATGCATGCTAACGGTAGGTTCTTGGAAATCCAGCGAGTTAGTTCTTGTATTCTATAGGGAATCAGTAGCTAGTTAGTTTCTACGTACTCACGTATATATACCGTTATATACTTTCCTTAATTCATTACTACATGCAATTGTGCGACACTGTCTTCTGTGTATATATATATATATACTAGAACTTCATCCGTGCCGTAACGGCACGGCCTCCATAGTAGGTAAAAAAAATTTATGTCAATTTAAATCATTGTCATTTTTTTCTTGGCTCTATATAAAGTGACAATTTTTCCCCATGTTTTTTAATTGTTACGTTTTTTTTCTTCAGAGAATTACTAGGTTGACCGAAATATTTGTCTCGAAAAAATCGTCAGTTGAAACATGTAGTGGGATCAACTGAAAACCTTTATTATCCCTATCATCGTTGGGTTTTTCTCGGGTTATTTTTCGGAAAAAAATTTATGGTCAGCCTGTACAATTGTTTCTTCTGAAATAATAAGCATCTTATTTTCAAATTAAAAAAAAAATCAACCACAACTTCCATAATAATGTTACATGTGTCCTAACAACATAGACCGACACATTAAGCACATGCACTACCATCACCAGAACCACCCATCACCACTACCTTTTCCACCACCAGTATTATCATCACGGGCTCCATGCACTACAACCCACAAAGACCACCCCAATCATCTGTAATGATTATTAATAAATTTATTATTTATTTAATAAAAATATATTATTAAGACATTTATAATGAGAGATATGAAAAGGTGTCGTTCAAAGCTTTTATTGAAAAACTTAGAAAATTGTAGGTTATATATTTATTAGTAAAATATTTATTATTTGAAGTTAATGATACAATAATGATGTAAACAACCACAACCATTGATTTATCTTTTTCCTAAATAAATCTCAGACGCTCTTTATCTTTCTTAACTTGTCACAAATGCAAAATTTAGATTAATACGTTAAAAAAATAATTTTACAATTTCTTTTGGTATGGTAATTGTTTCAATTATAATGGCTATTTATCTTGGTTTGGTATCTAACTTTCAGAATGAGCATTGTTACTTTATAGTCCTCAATTGTTCATCTTCTATCCTGACCTGACCCGACAAAAATATGGCCTATAATATTTATTATAAATTTTAAAAAATAAAAAAAACAAATTTAAAAACTAATATCAAATAAAAAAAACCAAGGGTAATTATGTAATTTATCTACCTTGGGACACCTTTCTCATCCCACTACCACTACTTCTGCCACCTCACCACCACCATTAACGTCATCACTATACCATTCTCACCGACACCCACCACCATTATCCCCGCCGCTGATCCACCACCCCCTCGTACAACCACAACCACCATAAATGTCAATTGATTTAATATAAAATATGTTTATTATGTAATGTAGTAATTAAATATATTTATTTGATTAGTTAAAAAAACTTTTTATGAAATATCAATAAAACATTTTCTATTGAAAGTTAAGTAAACTAATCATTTTCGGCCGTAGATTTAGCTTTCCCAAAAACGAATCCAGAGTGTCCTGGTTTGGTATCTGACATTCAGAGCTTGGTTTCTTTATAGTCCTCAACCGTTCATCGTTTTTCCTGTCCAGATCTGATAAAAATATGACTTATAATATTTATTTTAATTTAAAAAAATTAAATAAAAATAAATTTAAAAACTAGTACTGTATCAAATAAAAAGAATAAACAAAGGGTAATTAATTTATCTACCTTAGGACACCTTTCTCATCCCACTACCACTACTTCTTCCACCACCACCACCATTAACGTCATCACTCCACCGTTCTCACCAACACCCAACGCTGATCCACCACCCCCGCCCACCATTAGCGTCAACTGATTTAGTATAAAATAAATTTATTATGTACTGTATTAATGAAAGTGTATTTATTTGATTAATAAAACAAACATTTATTATGAAATATTAATAGAACATTTATTATTGAAAGTTAATTAAACTGATCATCTTACAGCCGTAGATTTAGCTTTCCCGAGAATGAATCATGGCCGCTCTTTAACTTGCCTAAGTTTTCCAAACTATGCTTTATAAGGGAGACTAGGGCTTAACCCGTGCCGTAACGGCACGGGAAAGGATATGTATCTCAAATATATTCATCGCTTTATACATATCATAACTGTTTGCGAAAAATCGATCCAAGTCTAAATGTTTTTGAGGTGTTGGTTAATAAACATATCCTTATCCTCAAATCTTTTAATATTATGTTTATAAGTCATACAATCCTTTAAGACAAACATAATTAATCGTTAACCAACTCCCCACAATCCTATGGGCCTATGAGTAATAGAACACTATTTCATTCAATTCTTCAAAACAAAGTAGTTTTCCTATTTTGAAAAGAAATAAATTATCAAATGCCGTTCACCAAATTTGTAGCAAAACTAAAAATACAAAATTACTTCAAAATCAATCGGATTAATCTTACAAAATCTATTAGCTTCAGGAATTACTTTCCCCTTTGGTGATATAAATTATTCCAAATTTACATAATTTGTGTTTATCTTCATATTCCTAAAGTTTAATAATCTGCAATTCTTGATCCATTTCGTTTCTTATCTACATATCTTATCTTTTTACCTATCACCATGAACTCGCATAATCACATGAAGTCGAGGATACTGGCAAAAACGGAAATCATGGAGAAAAAAAAATGGGAATAAAGAGAGATATGAGAAACTAAATCAATTACAATTGATTCGCGTGTAGCCTTGTATATGGTCATGTTTTTTTATAGGTTTTATCTTCTTTCCTGCCGCGACTCGACAAATCTTAAGACCATATTTATCTTCTCCCTATAAAAATCTGGTCTTTAATATTTATTTTAATTTTAATTTAAAAAAAAAATAAAAATAAAAACAAATTTAGAAACTAATATCAAATAAAAAAATTTAATCAACGGTAACTAAATAATTTATCTACCTTAGGACACCTTTTTCATCCCACTACCACTACTTCTTCCACCACCACCACCAGTAATGTCAGCACTCCACCATTCTCACCGACAACCATCATCACTATCCCCACCGCCGATCCACCACCCCGCCCACCATCACAACCACCATTAATGCCTACTAATTTAAAATAAAATAAATTTATTATGTATTAATGAAAATATATTTATTTGATTAACTAAAGAAATATTTATTATGAAATATCAATAGAACATTTATTACTAAAAGTTAATTAAATTGATCATTTTACAGCTAGATTTAGCTTTCCCAAAAATGAATCCGGAGAACAGGGGCTTTTGTATACATGTAAAATCATTTTGTAAATACCAATACATTGTCAAACTATAACGTGTAATCTGAATAATCTTATAAGTTTATCTCTAAGTTTGTCTATTAAGATAAAAACAAAATTATATTTCCACTAAATCTAAACAAATAGAAACGAAAAATAAGTTCCTGAGAAAATATCACATTTCTAGACCAAAAAATTATGAATAGATTGAAACCCCAACGACCTTTGATAGCCAAATTTTCATAATCTAGCTAATCACAAAATACATGCACCCCTATATTCAAACCATGAGGTAATTGTAATCAATAAGGTTATCTTTGAAATTGTATACTTCAGCTAAATATACAACAAAATGATATTTAAGAAAATGATGGAATCCCCAAAAATACGAAACAATGTAAAAAAGAAAGAATTTTCTCAAATGTTGTTAGCTCGAATAGTTTAACTGGTCACATATGTGCGTTTTGGTGGACGAAGATTGAGAGAAAATTGAAAGAAGATTGAGCGGGACTATACTATTGGATTTGAGTTTTTTCTCTCCGCAATGTATCTCCCTTCCCAACTTTATTTCTGATTTTCGTTTGCTCCAAAGTAAGGAATTAGAGTATTCAAACCCACTCATCCTACCGAATGTGAGCGAGAGAATCAATTGTTCAGTTTTATGGGAATGTAGGTTTGTTATTTTCAGAGAATCAATTGTTCAATTTTTCTAAATGGTATGATCTCATCCTCAAAATAGGATATATGTTTTTTTTTAATCGTGATGACCAACTACATTTTTCACGATACAATGTTGCATGTGCTATAAATATATAGAACTAATAATGTCCACGACTATTCACCAACATCACCATCATAAAACCACCCATCGCCATTATTTTTTTCCGCCACTACCAATATTATCGCCAGCACCACCACCGCTTCTACCAGCCACTACTAACCACTAATTTCTATTGATATAATTTTCATTAATGTAAAAGTACATATTTATTAGATTAATTAAGAGAACATTTAATGATTTTTTTTTATTTTTTTTTTTTAAAAAAATAATTTTTTAATTTAATTTTTATCTAATATAAGTAAATAATTACACAGAACTTTTGGTTGGCAGCCTAGCGACAAGCTGAGCTCCAACTCCTCTTTGAATAGCGATACCTAAACGATAGAAAATAAAACTACCTAATCCATTACTAGCGTCATTGCTAACCAAACAATTCCTTAGACGTTTGACAAAAACTAGAGTGTCTTCTCCAAGCTCTCCTAAGGTAGAGAAGGCTATTTCTGGTGCAGTTTCACGAAAACGTGCCAAATACTTGGACAAGTGCGGTGCACATGGCTATGGTTTGGGAGTTCACACTACAAAAAATCCTAGCAAAGGCCACTAAAATCCGGCAACTGCTCCAAGAAATTAGTTGCCAAATGTTTTCGAAACTAATCAAAGGCAACTAGTAGTTCCGATATTCTTCGGCAACAAGTTGGCCGCAACTATGATTTTTGTTAGTTTCTGAACTCTTCGGTAACAAACATATGGCCACTTCATGAAATAGGTTAATAGCCTAATGCTTCCGGAACTAGGAAAAGGCAACTGTTAGTTCCTATATACTTTGGAAATATGTTAATCGCAACTATTATTTTCATTAGTTTCCAAAGTCTTTTGAAACAAATACAGGCCAACTACATAAAATGCATTAGTTGCTTAAACATTTAGAAACTAAACGACAACAACAATTGCCAAAAATTGAGCAACTAAATACACCAACTAGATAATGTTAAATTGTTACTTAGATCATATGGTTTGGATGAGTAGTTGGGTAAATTATCACATGCTCGAATGGCTATGCAATAATTTTTTGTCACTTGTATTGGTGCATTATTTTTCAGCTAGGTAATTTTTGTGTAAGATGCAGAGAACACATAGGACTAGAAAACCATTATGAAGATTGGATCTATGTCCTACATTGGTTGTATATAAACCCCCATTTTTCAATTTTCCTTGATGAATTAACAACAAAATGCAAAATGAAAGGTAGAGAAGACACAACTTTTATATAGATCATTCTTCACTGAAAATACATACGTTTGAGCAAGATAAAAGTTCCAAGCAGAAAAGAAGTGCAAACTCGGAATAACTAGTAGTAATATACTAAGTAGACTAGTAGTAGAAACAAGAGTAGCAATGATTTCAAGGTCTTCCGGTCTTTGTTCATCACATGAACTAGAATTGTCGTAATCTGCAATTCCACTAACGACAAAATCCCAAGGCATAAATATCAGAGCCTGAATAATACGAGGAATTATCCATATCCCAGCACCTGCCTTTGTTGACAATTCGTCCAACTACTTACAGTTTGAGATGATCTCATTTCAATGTATTTCATGTTTGCCACTACGCTTTCAAATGCATGAGCTTCATCATCTTGGGAACTGCAGACGCAAAGTCTGAAGGTTTCCAGCACTAACATAACACAAACATCTAAATTCAGAAAAACCAGGATGAATAAAAAAAATCTAAAGTATCAACAGATTAGTCTTAGGCGCAACAAGTAGATCAATTGAGTTGGAAAAATAGACTTGGAATATCGCAATGATACAACATGACAACCCAAACCACATTTCGATCGAGGTAAGATGGATACTCTCAATGTCTTGTTTCGTGATGAAGTTTTGGTTTGTTCCAGTGTAGCTACAATATTCTTCCTTTGACCAAGTGGTGGTTGGTTTAGCATGACCATCTTCTTATGCCGCAACAATGCAGTCTGTCTGAGTTCATACCTAATTCAAAGAAAGTAAACTTTAATATTATCAAAAGAAAAAAAAATCAAGATTAAAACTTTAAAGTAAAAACTACATCTTATATCATGTCAAATATAAGAGAAATCTACAACATGCACGTAGTCCTCGGAGTTGCTATACCAATTCAGGATATGCACACATATAAGACCTTCACTAAACGGTCAGGACTCTCCAAAGATATAACTCTCACAAGACCTGGGGACTTAACAGTTGAATATACAGTAACAAGCCAAGCATAACCTGATTGCACACTCAATATTTTTTCTAAGGGGAGTTAAAGCACAAGTCATGACACTAGAGCGAGTGATCCAACCAAATCACATCAAAAAGATTGAGTTCCAAGAGAGAAACAGAGATAAGTTTTGTATGACAATTATGTTGCTTAGCCATCGGCACAAAGAGAAGCTTCATAATCCAACAAAGCAAACAATTTTGACTAATTACTTGACCATATGCCACAAAACAAAAATGAAACTTTTGAAACTCAATTGATGAACTACTCAACATCAGTTCCACTGTACAACCAAACATCATCATTACCTTCAGAAGTTGGTGGTAATTAATGAAAGGTAGGTTATGAGCAAGCAAGAGAGCGATCCTGCGAACAGAAGACAAGAGTCCGTAAAAAGAAGTGCAGAACAACTGTGGATTAACACAAACCAACCGAACAGATAAGACAAATCACAGAATCGTTTAAACTCAATTAGATTACATAAAATGAGAACAGAGTAGGACCTTATTAGCCAGCCGCTTCCTTGCCCTGTGCTTCGTCCACCATTCAAATAATTTCACCTATGACAGTTTCACCTCTTGGTCATCTTACTTCAACTGTAAGAGTACCATTTAAGTTAATACTTCCTCCCAATACTTCAACCTATGACATAGATAACTGAACAATTAGCTCAACAATGATTGAGAAGAAAATACTCACCAAAAAGCACTTTCAAGTTAAGAACCAACACAAACACCAGATAAGTAATATGAAGAAACAAAAGGGTTAGATAGGTTCTCACCATTTCAAATAAAACCGATTATGCAACGTATGAAGAACCAAAAGAAACAAAAGTAATATGAAGAACCAACATATCGCCAAATCCTTTTCCAATACCTGTATACAATTGGAACCATAAGAACTGAGAACCAAAACAGAGAACATTGCATTAATGCACCGGTCTAGATTGTGTTCTGTATAGCTTGGTTTTCTTGTACAAATTCTGAAGCTATGATTGGGTTCCTCTAGGTCTTACCACAACAAGGATTAAAAACAATCAATACAGATCTTCCACATATAATCTGATTTTCCATCAACCTAATGGACAAGATGAAGAAATGAATATCAGTATACTGCTAAAGGTTTCCACATATAAACTGCTAAAGGTCTCAAACATTTTAATATGTGTTGGAAAATCATACAAACTCTACCGACATCTGTGCCCAAATCTTAAGATCCATTTCAAGTAGAAAGTAATATGATTAGAAAGAAGGTCTAAGAGCCTAGAAACTTTTCATGCTTTTGTATATATGGTAGAAACTAGCAAGAATGTTCAAAATGATTAATTTTGGCAATAACCACCTGAAAGATCGTAAGGCCATGACCAAACCAACAAATCAAAATCAGTAGGCTCCATCTTCCTACAATTGAAAATGAATGATTTCCCATAGCAAATTGACAGAACCACAGGTCCACATAGCACGGAGTCATACCAAATAATGATGTTATAACTACACTAGTCTACTGCCTGATTTCAGTGAATGGTACAGCCACAAACAACATCAACCTTAACCACTGAAACTCTTTGAATAGGATTAGCTTTTGTTCTTGCAATTTTGAAAAATAGCTCTAAATATTGGGAGGCATTCTTAGATATGAAATCTATTAACAAGATATGTTCCAAATCTCTTCTGGTGAGTAGGGCATTCTTAGATTTATAAATTGCAAAATTTATCAGATAACATTTCAAAATAAACCAATCAGATAATAGTACAAAACGCAATTTGTGTATGTTTTTTGCACTCAATTCCTAGATAAAGGTTCAACCACAGACTAATTATGGATGCAATCATCTCACATAAAATGTGTACAACACAACCCTGTTTCCTCAATACGCAACTATAATAAAAAAATGCAAAAAAATGGAGAAACTTAATATCATTCTCGTTATACAATTAATCAAAAAAGCGTTTCATAAGTGAGTAAACAGAGACAGTCCCAATAAATATGAAATGTATCTAAGATAAATTAATATCGCGCTTTCAATAATTTCACTTCTGAACTGGATTGGAGATCAGAAATCTCTACTTACACGCAGATTTGTAGTTCAAACCAGAGCCCCATTTTTTTCACCACGATAACTACTGTTGAGAAAACATAATATTAGCAAGTGAGACATTATCTCAAACAGGTAGGGGGAAAGAAAGACAAGAAGAAAATTACCCCAAATTTGTGATTAGTTTCAGCCGCAGATGGATGACCAAACATCCGAATCCTTCAAACAAACCAAAACCCACGCCTAATTTCAACAAAATAAAAACCCAATTAACAAATCAATTTCTTTCCGTCAATCATTTCTGAGAAATTAATGGGATCCATAAGAAATTTTAGAGAAAAAAAAGATGAAAACCGGCACCAAAGCTTTAATGGAAAGAAACTTGTTGCCATCGTTATTGTTGATGATGATTTTTTTTTTGAACAAAAATTATTTAGATTCGAAGATGGGCTTCGGTTAGGGTAGATTAAAAACTAAGAGAAGTTTGGGGTTTTTGATTTTGGTGAGAGAAAGTTATCTTCTTGTTTGATTATGTTTTGGTGGTGGATGGGAATGAAGCTCTGTCTATGGTTTTTTTTTTTTACAGCTTAAGTCGAGAAAACGAAGAAGAACATTATAAGCAAAGATGCGGCTAGGGTTCCAGGGGAAAAGAAAAAATTTCGTTTGAAAATTTCGCGGGGTTTAGTGCGCCAAAACTTAGCTATTCCCGCCAATAAGGATTATAATCCTGAAACATCTTGACGAGTGCATACGGATCAATGAGTTGGCATAGTTTGTTGTCGTTAGATTTGAAAGAGAATGGACCAAATGTAAAAATATGGGGAGGAGATTTGATTTTTCGTGAAAAAAAATTGGTAGAAATTTAGAGCGCCACATTATCGCGGATATGTATTTTTTATTTCATTTTCGTGAAATAAAAAGTTTAAAAAATATTGGGACATGCTTCAAAAAAAAAAAAAAAAAAAAAAAAAAAAAAAAATTACATCAAACGTGTTATATTTGTGCCCCGTGTTTATGGCTTGGTCAGAGCATCCATAGCGGGAGACCAAAACTAAAATTTTGCAAACCTTATTTGGTCTTTAGTTTGGTTTTAGTCGGGCGTAATTTAAAGTTGCGTTTGAACGGGCGCAATTTATAGTTGCGCCTGATGGTGGGGCGGAAGTTTATACTGCGCTTGATGGTGGGGCGGAACTTTAAGTTACGCCCGAATTAAAAGAAAAAGAAAAAAATGGGGCGCAACTTTAAAGTTCGCCTTGCGCCCGATGAAATCTTTTTGGTTTTTAGTCTCGCCCGTAGCGCCAGTAAAGACGGGGTAAACCAAATTTTTTTGGTTTTTTTTAGTTTTTGGTCTTTGGTTTTAGTCGTATGATTGCAGTTGCTCTCAAGAGAATTGTATCATTTGTAATATGTAAATTTTGGTTGCTTAAAAGAAATGTTAAAAAATATAAAGTCGGGTTGTTATGCTATTGTATAAAATTGGTGTAATTAAGTGAAGTTGGTGGATATTACGTTAAATTGATGGATAATAGGAAAAGTCGAAGGAATCCGAGTGAAGTTGAGGAAATTCGAGCGACATTGATGAAATCCCGGTTAAGTTGAAATTGATCAGTCAGATCGATGGACATTCGGTAAAATTGAGATAGTCGAGGAAATGGTCTGAATAACGATGAAAACGAGTAAGTTCAAGTGATATTGCGTAAGCCTAATGTATAACATGTAAAATGAGTGTGGTCATTGAACATTCAATGAAATTGGTGGATAACCAGAGAAACCAATAAAATGAGAGTGTAATTCCTTTCTATGATTCGTCGAAATATTTACCCGACTCAAGAATTCGTTCCTTCTTATAAATATGCTTAGAGATTTTCATAAGTCAATTCCATAACAAGATGATACGACTTTACAATCTGTTTAATCTGATTGGATGCTCATAAAATTTTACATATATATATATATATATATATATATATATATATATATATATATATATATATATATATAAGTCGATTTCGAAAATGATTTATAATTTGTTCAAGACAAGTATACGACTTTAGAGCAATTCCCTTATCCTCTCATCATGGTCTATTAATAATCTGAATAGAAGGATAAAACAAAAATAGTTATATTTCTTTCCCTTATCCTCTCATCATGGTATATGTTTTTCCCTTAACCTGACTCAGAGAAAACTAAAACTGAGAAATAAAGAACCTAACTCGTCATTATTCCCCCCCGTCTAAACTCATAAAATCCAAACTTGAAGAAAGACAAGAAGATGAATTCAATCTGATGGTTAGACCACCAAAATGTACATTTATTTGTATCATCTCCAGAAATTTTACGACCCTCAAGGTCGTTTTCAGGATCTATCGAGATACAACCACATACGAAATTTAATTTAGGACCGGAAAGTCGTTAGACTGTCCAAAACTTATATGATTAGGGTTTCCATACTATTAGATCTAGTAGAGGATTTGGATTTCATACCAAATTCAAATTCACTGGTGAATTAAGTTCATCAAACTCAATTAGGGTTGTCAGTGGGTGCCATATTACCCGAAACCGAACAGACATCGATTGATCTGTGTCAGGTTATGGGTCATAAATTGGACTTTTTTAATGATTTTTTAAATCAAATGTGTTTGCCTAGTTTGGATTTTCAGTTTTTCTCATTTCCTATTTCTAATTTTTTCTTAAGTCTAATCCTTATTTAGCACACTAATAAAAAGTAACAAAAAAATATTATAGGGATAACAAGGATTAAAGCCTTAAGGAGGGCTTAGCATCAGTTAATCTCGTGGAAGATTCATTCGAATTTGTAGTTCGTTCAAGGTTATTTGATTGCTTAGATATTTATATAAACCGATATTCCAAGAAAAAATCAACCGATACTGGAATTCATTAAATCTTATTGGATATACTAAGAAATTTACAAAAGTGTAGTCCGAAAAAGATTTATCTCAATCTCGTAATGTATTGTTCTTATTTGATATGCTTGATTTATTAAAGTCCGTTCCTAACAAGTTCGTCCGACCCTGGAATACATTTACTATAATCAGAGTTTGTTCTCATTGGACATAAATGCTTAGAGATTTACTTAAGATAATTACGAATAAGACATAATTCCTTGTCTCCGTAGTTCGTTTGCTCTCATCAGAAATGCTTAGTAATTACATAAATCTGGTTCCATATAATTTTATTCGTCTTTAGAATTCATTTGATCAAATTAATATGGTCAGAGATCAATTTATAAACAAATTCACTCGAAAAGTATAAAAAGGATAATGAAAATGAATCGAAAAAGCTATTGTAGATTTCGTATTTTCGGTTGTGTGGTATACCCCTGGAAAAATCTATTAAAACTAAAAATAGGGCTGTCAACGGAACATATCGAAACGCTAACTGCATCCACAAGTACCAGTACCGAAAATTTATATCGGAATTCCGATATCGATGATTTCCGACGAAAATCTCAAAATCCTATTCGTTACCGTTTCGTTAAGGTTACCGAATATTGGTAAAATTACCGATAAATACCGTTATCTGACACAGTTTACATAATCCGTTTCCAAGCCCCAAATTCAGTTTAAAATAAGAAATTTTAGTTCAAAATCCAAGCCAAACACAAAATAAACACATACAAGTGTTCCAAATTTGCTTAGTTACATGTTCTTGCAAAAGAAAACACAAAGAAATTCAAAAAAAGTTACATCCTTGGACCGAAATGTGAGTGTTACCGATACTGATAGACAATAATTGCTGGTATATCGGCAGTTAACCAACCGGTAGGTGCCTCATCCGATACCGTTTCGTTAAGAAAATAATTACCGACAAATTTCCGATAAACTTTATATCGAAAAGTTATCTATAGGAACTCAGATTATCGATTACGGAATTCGATACCCATTGACAACCCTAAAGTAGATTCCTTAAAAACTTTGGACCCCTCAAGAATGGTATCCCACTATTCACTAAGTCTTCAAAAATGTGTTATATTATTAAAATCATGACAGCCGTTAGATTAGATTTACTTTGGACACTTGGAGCTAAGCTAACCCTTATATCTTTGGAGACCAATGAAAATGGTGTTGGAAATAAAAATCGTCCAACCTAGCTATATTACAACTAAGAGATATGCACGTGTGTATCGCACGTCGTACAAATCACAGCCACTGATCTTTATGCTTAGCTTAGGTATCCGAGAAATCAAAAGAGTATATAATGGAAGAAGATAGCAAAAACCCTAAACTGATTTCTATCTCCGCATCCACTGTCACTCTCGCATCTCCTCTGTCTCTCCGCCTCCTCTCCCTCCCTCATAGAAAACTAACAATGCATAAAAGGAACCCGAACACGATTTCATCTATTTTTGTTTCCAAACTCATCATCTAGGGTCTGATGAAGAAAAAGAAAAAAAATCAGAAAAACCAAATACCGTTTGCATTAACAATATTGGATGGCCAATATTTCTGATACTCAGAATTGGTACTGATTAGAGATGATAATCTCTATGCTTAAAAAAGAAGAAGATGATAATCTCTCGTGAAGAAGAAAGATACCCAATTTTTTCAATAACAAAAAGTTCCATAACCAGTTTTGACTTTAGGATTTCCCTAAACTAATCCTCAATAGCTATGCTACATCGATCTATAAAATCAACGGAATGATTGGGTTTTATCGACGGAGGTTTATATGATCTATAAATTTGAGAAGGACCAATATAGTCAGATAGATCAGCCGCATAATATTGTTGTTACACAATGTAAACTTACTGGTGCTAATCCTCTTTCTCAGGAAATGGTAAGAGTTCTTTTCTATTTGTTTTCTTATTTTGGGATTTTACAGCACATTTATTAGTAATTCATGGAAAAAATTGAAACCTTCTCAAAAACTAGTTATTGGAAGGACTATTAGAAGAGACGCATAGCAAGATAATGGTCTGTTCATGACATTGTTGGCTAAGCTTGTATAGTTGGTTAGTAAGTGCAGTGGATCTTTTCGAAAAAATTAAACTTTCAACATGTTTGGAATACTGTCTGGCTTTTGTATGGTTTTAGTACATGTCAAATTTTGAAGTTCTGCAACAATGCAACATTGTCATTACTAATTGTGTTATCCTAAATGGTTAGGATGACCTCTGAAATTGCTGAAATCTGTGCATGAATGAAAATCTTGTGGTTGATTTTCTTATGGTATAGTTCTTGACCACCGTTTGTAAAATATTCACTATATACCACCGTTTCATCTGATTCTCCTTTTTTTGTGTGGTTTTCGTGTTGCAGTGCGTCTATTAGCGGGTCAAATGGAAGGGGGATCAATGTGGGACAATTATTCCAGACCCTACATCTAAAATTGGACGCTTGAGATTCATCTAAAATTGGACGTTTGTTCGAGCTGACCAACCGGAATTGTACCATCAGACTCTGATCAGCTTTTTTGTTTTTCTTTGTTCTCTTTTTTCATGGAATGTTTAATGTCATTTTTTAAGTATGTAATCCTTGTAATTGAAATAATAAATGTATTTGTCAATTATAAAAAAGAATTATTTTCTGAATTAATTTCTCTGTGTAGCATTTTTTTAATTTCAAATTTTGTATTTAAGTTGGCTTGAAGACCCAACCCCGTGCAACTTAGGAATTTGTATTGGTCTGATGAGCTTTGACCAACTGAAACATTGATTGTTTTGAACTTTTGTAGCAGGACCTAATTAATTCCAATTCTCAATATGTTTTTGCACTGCAACCTAGAAATTTGAATCGGTTGAACGTTTGACCATTTGAACATTTATTATTCTAAGCTTTTGTGACGGTAAAGCAATTTCAATTCCCAATATGTTATTGTTCCCAATGCGTTGTTGCTGAGATTTTAATCTTAGTTGTGGAATGATTTGGGAAGCAGTTGCCAACTACCGATGTTAGTTGTTGAATGATTCGGCAATTATTTGCCAATTACAACTTAGTTGCTTTAACCTACCACAATTACGAAATCCCAATATTTGGCTGCTAACAAGGTACTTGCTAAATGAATTCACAACAACATGTAACTTTAGTTGCCACATTGTTTGGCAAGTACCTGACAACTACAAAAACTTAGTTGTTAGAATATTTGGCAACAAACTAACAACAGAAAAAAATATTTAACAAATAATGTATTTGGCTACAACAAATTAAGTTGCCAAAAGTTCGCATAGCAACAAGAAATTTTTAGTAGTTGCCTTTGCTTTTGGAAACACCCCATACGGCAACTAAAGCCCCGCAACTACCATTAGTTGCCTTTTTGTTCGGCAACTTAAAACTCGTTTTAGGCAACTAAAATCGTATGGTTGCCAATGCTCAGGTTTTTTGTAGTGTCAAATTTAATAAATTATTTATTATGAAAGATTAATTAGATATTAATTAATAAAACACTCATAATGATTAATTTTAGTTATAACCATGGATTTAGCTTTCCCCAGAATGCATCCTGACCACTCTTTAACTTGCCTAAGTTGTCCAAACTATGCTTTATAAGGGAGACTTGGTTGATCATCATCAATTTCGCGAGACGCTGGAAGACAGACATCACTATGTTAAACCAAACCTCAGCAGTAACAGACGCAACAACCACGAAGACGACAAGATAAAGATCAGGGAAATGAGAATGGTGAGAGTAGCATTTTAGGACGCCAATTCCCAAGCTTGGACATTCTTGGCTGGAAAATTATCGGGAGAGAACCGTCCATGTATATGTTCACAGAGATCCCCTATAAACAAACTCTTAATTAGAAGAAGTACCGACTTTGCTGCAAAACATACACCAATGTATTGGACACTTTCCTTTTATTTGATACCCAGAGTGGATTTCATGCCAGAATTCTAGCTAGCTAGCTAACATGAGGTTAGTTTCTCCTGTGTCAATGTTTACGAAGTTATTATGCAATAAAGTCTTCCCTCGTGGGTTTGCAACAGCTTGGAACTCACCCTGCTATATGAATTTTCTTTGCAAATTTCAAGCCAATGTCCTATGCCAAATAGTTAATGCAATTCATTTTCTAGGTAGAGTATCCAAGCAAATATGTCATGAATGATGATTCATAAATGTTTTCAACCAATACAACAAGTCCCAACAACAATGCCACTCGCCCAACCAATAGAAAATCAATGGCACACCGAATGAATCTGAATAACAAAGACGCAGTACTAAAATAAAAAGACCCTCCTCATCACATGTTTGAAAATTTGAAGAACAAATTAGTACGAACAACATTCTCTAGTAAGCCAAAAGAGCTGCCCAAAATAAGGCTAGGCTAGAAAATCCAATCCATGCCATCTGAGTAGCTCCGTTTTTGCCGCCACCACCAGGGACAACTGAAAATCACAAAACAACAGTAACCATTAGTTTAGCAGACCGGAATAATTTTTGAAAGGGAATATCAAAATCCAAAGATGGTGATTGACAGGTTTTAGTGGAACAAGAAAGTGATTAACAAAATAAGGTCAAAGAATCATCACAAAGATTTGGATTACTTAATCAATAATCAGGGCATATACAGCCAATGTCTTATTCGATCATGTCATTTCAAAAAACAACCAAAAGCAAAAGATAGTTCAACTCAACTACTCCGTGACAAACGCATAATCCACGCGTCTTTCCTCTAAATTTATATTCCTACTCCTAATTATGATTTTTCCAACTAATCACGATATTCCAACTTTTGACAAACTTTTATTCCGTTATGATTTTATAAGGTTTATGATGATAAAATACTAGTAAATCACTTAAATATCTCTGTTTGGATCAATCCACAACGGAGCCAAGGCAAGCGTTGTAGCCGCTACAACTATTTTCAGGTCCATGTGAACAGAATATCTCAGTTAGCACTTAGCAACCTATAAGAACAGCTCAAATGTCCATTTCAAAAACAAGCTAAGTCATTTCTTTGAAATTCACAGTGACGGAACCGTGGGGTCAAATCATGCAAAGCACATGGTAGGTTGCATCAATTTTAATTTTTTTCAAAACACATTTCCAAATAAACCATTTTGATTGTTGCTAACTGGCGTGAATATACAGATGATCCTAGAGTTGATCAAGACAATAATAACATTCAAACCATATTCATTGATTTTATATCTACATCATAATTTCTAGAGCACCGTTATAAGCATCTGATTCCTATGAGAGTCGATGTTATTTATTTGACTGGGTAAAAGAAACCTGAAATCGGGTAAAGGAATATGAATCGATAGGTATACCTGGAGGAGGGGGAGAAGTAGTACCAGTGGGAGCTGGAGCTTCGGCTGAACAAGAACAATATACAAATCGATAGGTTAGAATACTAAACTCCGTCACCGAGTCAAAAGAGAAACACAAAACTAATTCAACTCGGACGAGTCAAGATGGAACCGAGTTAAACTAAAACCAGAGATGAAAAAGAGTTTACAAAATCAACAAACCTTTAGAGCAAACACTGGTTGTCTCAATAAACCAACTCATCTTGACAAAAGAGTTGAACTTTTGTACTACAGCGTTTGATTTCTTTTACAGCTTTCGTCTTGGGGAGATTTCGTGACTTTGAATGTGGACGTGCATCCCCGTTAATATCAAGACTTTGTTTAACAAACTTTTCTTTGATTACTTTTCTTCTCAAGGATACGCGTTTAGTTTAGTTTAGTTTTGAAAACTCAAAACATCAGTTGTATTGACTTCTAGTCCTATGAATTGACAGAACATTTTCTTTTCTGTCACCATCCTTAATCTCCTCTTCGCACTTTTTATGATTAAAATTTACTAAATTTAAAGTTTTAAACTGCAAACTGTAACCAGTGATTTTATAAATATTCACTAAGAGGTTGATCACTTCTAGCATAATTATGTCAAGGATAATGTAACATATAAACATTTAAACCATACTCATATCTACATTTAGATTTCTAGAGCTTAGTTCCAGTGGCCATGATTCAATGTTATTTGACTGGTTAAAAACACCTGAGAACGTGTAAAAAGAATTGACAGTATGAAAGGTATACCTGGAAGTGGGTTAGAAGTAGCACCGGGGGGAGAAGTAGCACTCATGGGAGCTGGAGCTGGACAAGAAAAGAAAATGGAAATCGTTATATTAAAATATTCATAAGAACACGCAAAACTTCTTTAACTCGGACGAGTCAAGATGAAACTCCACCGAGTTAAGCTAAAAAACACATGAAAATCAACAAACCTATAGAGCAAAGACTGGTATCAGAAGAAACACCGCAGTTTTTCGGAACTAGTAGTGCTTGAGTAACATTAATACCCATAGAAGGTAGTAGATTTTTATCTGCAAATAAATCACACAAACATTTTCTCTGAGTCATAATTGTCTCTCTGAGTGGTTTACAACATGATTCTGGTGGTTTTGTTGAGTTCAAATAAGCAACACATGGTACTAAAGCTGATGCACATTCTTGTGCACTAATTTCTTCCGCCATTAAAACACCCACGATCACTACTGCAAACATCATCAAGCTCATCTTTTGTGAATAACCCATGTTTTTCTTTGCTCTCTGTTTTTTCTTGTTCAATGTGATCTCTTTGTTCAAGAGTTATTAATTTATAATGGCGCTAGGTAGCAATGAGATTTCTTAATTCGCCGGCGCAAAGACTTGTTCTGGGTTTTGAATGTGGACGTGCAACCCCGTTAACTTATATCACGACTTGTTCATTTAAGAAACTTATCTTTGATTGCCGTATCATAGTAGTTCCTGGTCCTATGAATTGGGTTGGTGCTCATCTTAAAAAAGAAACACGGATTTCAATTTTGATTAAAATCATAGAATTGATCAAACCAAAACATAGTTCGCTGCCTTGAATCCTTTTTAATTTTAAGAAATTGGATTGAGAAAAATCAACATACAAAACAGAGAATAAAATCAAGAACAGAAAAGCTTAACGAGTTGAGAAGACAGATTCTTGGGTCGGTTTGGTCCGATCCAGATGAGTCAACGAGTCTAATGTTTTTGACTCGGTGATTCGACCAAATTATTTTTTCATTTTTCTTTGAACTTTTCTTTTAGAAAATTCAAAATATCTTATATTATCTAAAATTCAGATTTTTTTTTT
This sequence comes from Papaver armeniacum, assembly GCA_023531295.1. Classification (NCBI taxonomy): domain Eukaryota; kingdom Viridiplantae; phylum Streptophyta; class Magnoliopsida; order Ranunculales; family Papaveraceae; genus Papaver; species Papaver armeniacum. Next base: position 232,990 of record JAJJWW010004065.1, read on the forward strand.
TTTTTGATTTTTTGAATTATAAAAGAAAATTATTTTACACGGAGTGCTTTTCCAATTGGTTCCCATTATGACAACTGGTAATCTAGAGTTGATTTTATTCCTTCTACAAATTATTTTGGGGAAGTTTTTTTTGTCAATATCGTAAATATGAAATCGAAAATGATATATGGCACCCAAGTTTGGTGCACCCAATGCACCCATCATTAGGTGGCGTTCACGTTGGAAGCCAACTCATCATCCTTTCCCTTTCCCGTTTTATTTTAGTTAGCAGCAAGCAATGATGTATCTGGTGTATCGATCAAACAGTTTTTGACCATGTAAAAGTTCTTTTTCAACACAGGAAGTTATGAACACTTCAACTCTTGAGTCTCCGCGGACACACAAAAGATACTGAATTAGAATTTCTTAACCCTGTTAGCAAATGCTTAATGCATAAAAACATATTAAAGTTTGTGTTTGCTTCCTTAGCACCAACGACAACACTGTTATAACCATGAGGTCTAATAGTTAACGTTTTCCCAAATACATCGATAATGAGAACCATTAGTGTTCACTCCTTCAATCTGAACCAGTGATGTGTTTTGGTATTGGTTCGATTTTGACCTATAATCACTCAAGAAAACTCAAACCAAAAATCTAAAAATAATCTAAAGAATAAAGCCGAAAAAAATTCTGAAATTATAATCCGCGATTGAATACCTCTTGTACCCGAGAATTGTTCTTATAATTCATTTTCCTTTTCAATGGTTCCTAGTTCCTATAATCTATATTCGTTATTCGTCAACACAAGAAACCAGCAGTTTGAGATACATGCTAGATTTCGAAACCATTGAATCGATATCTACAGTTAATGGTAATTTACTTTGTTTTCTATAGAAATGGATTCGTTCTCCAACCTGTCAATGCCACCTAATGGTGGGTGCATTTGGGTGCATGAGATCTGGGTGCCATATATCATTTTCTGAAATGAAATTTAGTACCTCTCCAATAAACAGATATTTTCGTCAACATTATCATTGATTTCTGATGTACTTCTACAGCAGATGGAAAGACTTCTTGTAGCTTCGCAATGTGGACGTGCAACCTCGTTAAAACCAAAAAAGACTTGTTGGTTTAAGAAACTTATCTTTGATTACTTCTCTTCTCTAGGATACGCATTTAGAGCAAGTCTTATGGTGGAATCCAACATATTCCAAGTGTGGAAAAATCATGGAATGTCAAGTCTAGTAGCTTCCAAGTTGAGGTTTTTCACAGAAAATCCAAACAAGGTTCCACGGTTTCGTGGAAGGGTCCGTGGAATCCATGTGAACGCCAATAAAAATAGCGCAGTAGAAGACAAGAAATACTATTAAGAATGGCACAAAAAAAAAAAACGCTATTAAGAATGGCACAAAAAAAAACGCTATTAAGAATGGTACAAAAATCTGTGGAATCCATAGATTTAAAATGAGTTGTTGAAATCTAACGGCTGAGAAAAAACGTTATTCTTAATAGCATTTTTTTTGTGTCATTCTTAATAGCGTTTTTTTTAGTGTTATTAGCGTATTCACTATTCCACCATTACACTTGCGCTTCCATCCATAGTTCCAAGTGTTGAGGTGGCGTGGAAGATGGATGGATTCCACCGTAGGATTTGCTCTTAGTTATGAAAACTCAATTATGAGAACTCAAAACAGCAGTCGTATTGTCTTAGTTGATCACACTTTCTAGTCCTATGAAGGTTAGTGCTCATACGCAAACAAATTAAGTTAAATCCAACTCATAAAGAAAATGTTTAATATCTAAAGTCTAAACAGTAGATCAACAGAATATTTCCCTGTCTGTCACCGTCCTTAATTATTTCGTTCTTCATTTTATCCGAATGTTGGCATTTTGTTTTAAAATTAAAATTTACAATGCTTAAACTGCAAACTGTAACCAGTGAGCTTATAAAAATTTATTGGGCCCACCGAACGAAGCGAGGGAGGACCTTTTATATATGGTGACTTTGTGTCAATGTCAAGCGTGACATTTTTTTCCAATTTGACACAATAAAAAACCAAAAAAATTCAATCAACAATGAAAGGACTAATTTGTCCCTCCCTTTTAGTCCAATTACTATAATTCCTTATATATCCTATTTTTTAAGGATATAATTTTTTTTAAATATAACATATCTAAAAATTCGTGCCTTACAATTTTACAAATTTTATCTCGTTGAAAAGGTTTAAAAAAATCTACGCAATGAGTATAAACAACAATATCAAATTTGGAGTTTTTAAGAAAAATTCGGAGGTGTTTATCATTTTAGACACAATTTTCAAAAATTAAATGTATGTCCATTATGCAAACCACCACAAAGGATACACAATACTTTATGTAGCCATATCTTGGTTTATGCATCGACTTATTTTTTTTTGCAACTGGTAAAACGATGTACTACCTCCGTTTCAAAAAAAGTGATACTTTCACTTTAGGCACAATTTTCGAAAATTGAATGCATAGCCATTATACAAACCAGCACAAAGGATGCATCAACACATTGTGCGGTCATATTTTGGTTTATGCATCGGCTAATTTTCCGTTTCAGGAAAAGTGATACTTTCACCCTGTGTCAGGAAAAATGATATTTTCACGCCATACGTGTCAGGAAAAATGATACTTTTAATACTTTCGCGCCATGTCAGGAAAAATGATACTTTCGCATCGTGTCAAGAAAAATGATACTTTCCCACCATGTCAGGAAAAATGATATTTTCACGCCATGTCAGGAAAAATAATATTTTCGCGCCGATTTTTTCGGTCGGACGTCCACCGTGGCAGCGGTCATCTAGTATTAAGAGGTTGTTGTCAAGAATAATGTAACATATTACATGATCTTATAATTATTATTACAATGATTTGCGCTTGTCATATATATGTATACTCGCGGATATGTCACATGTTTTACAACTCACTTCAATGTTTATTCCTAGCACAATTATGTCAAGAATAATGTAACATATTACATGATCTTATAATTATTATTACAATGATTTGCGCTTGTCATATATATATACTAGAAATTCACCCGTGCCGTAACGGCACGGCCTCCGTAGTAAGTAAAAAAGTTATGCCAATTTTAATTTTTGACATTTTTTTTGTTGGCTCTATATAAAATGACAATTATTTTCCATGTTTTTTAATTGTTATGTTTTCTTTTTGAGAATTGCTGGGTTGACCTAAATATTTTTCTCGAAAAAATCACCGGGCGAAACATGTGGTGAGACCAACGGAAAACCTTTACTATTCCTATCATCGTTGGGTTTTTCAGGGGTTGTTTTTCGGAATAAATTGTGGTCAGCCTGTACAATAGTTTCTTTTATATTAATAACCATCTTATTTTCACATTAAGAAAATCAACCACAACTTCCATAATAAATGTTACTTATGTCTTAACGACATAGAATAAACATTATTGCCATTAACCCACTGAGCACTTGCACTACCATCACCGGAACCACTCATCACCACTACCTTTTCCACCACCAACAATATCGTCACCGGCTCCATGCACCACCACTCACAAAGACCACCCCGATCATCCGTAATGATTATTAACAAATTTATTATTTATTTAATGAAAATATATTTCATTTATAATGAGAGATTAGTAAAATATCTATTATGTGAAATTAGTGATACAATAATGATGTAAACAACCACAACCATTGGTATATCTTTTCCCTAAGCAAATCTCAGCTGCTCTTTATCTTGCCTAACTTGTCCAAATGCAAAATTTAGATTAATACGCAAAAAATATAATTTTACAGTTTTGTTGGTATGGATGCAGAATAAAACATTATTTAGAGTTTACATGTAAATAATTTTTTAGATGTCAAAAAGGGTTGGGGCCCATCTTGTCGCTCGACTACCAATCAACTCAGTGTAAACGTTTGTTCTTTTGCTTTCTATTAAAGCCTTCTAAGGCATCTGAAAAATAATTTTTTCAGTTATAACCGCGCTTTATATTGGTTTGGTATTTAACTTTCAGAATGAGCTTGGTTTCCTTATAGTCCTCAACCGTTCATTTTCTTTCCTGTCCCGACCCGACAAATATCTGGCCCATAAGATTTATTTTAACTTTAAAAAATTAAAAAAAATAAAAGAAAAATAAATTTAAGAACTAACATCAAACAAAAAAAATAACCAAGGGTAACTTAGTAATTTATCTACCTTAGGATACCATTTCTCATCCTACCACCATTACTTCTTCCAGCACCACCACCATTAACGTCATCACTCAACCATTCTCACGTCCAACACCCACCACAATTATCCCCACCGTTGATCCACCACCCCGCCCTCCATCACAACTAATATAATGTCCACTGATTCAATATAATATAAATTTATCATGTACTATATTAATGAAAGTATTATTTTAAATTTTAAAAAATAAAATAATAAAATAATTTTAAAAAAAAAAAAATAATATCAGCTAAAGAAATAAACCAAGGTAACTTAGTAATTTATCTACCTTAGGACACATTTCTCATCCCACTACCACTACTTCTTCAGCACCACCACCATTAACGTCATCACTCCACCATTCTCACATCCAACACCCACCGCCATTATCCCCACCGCTGATCCACCACCCTCGCCCACCATCACAACCAATATTAATGTCCTTGATTCAATATAATATAAATTTATTATATCTCAGATTAACTTAAAGTATTATTTTATTTTATTTTTATAAAAAAAAAGTAATATCAAATAAAAAAAAAACCAAGGGTAACAAAGTAATTTATCTACCTTAGGACAGCTTTCTCATCCCACTACCACTACTTCTTCCACCACCACCACCACCATCAACGTCATCGCTCTACCATTCTCACCAACAACCACCACCATTATCCCCACAATTGATCCACCACCCCTACCCACCATCACAACCACCATTAATATCTATTGATTTAATATAACATAAATTTATTATGTACTATATTAATGAAAGCATATTTATTTGATTATGAATTAAACAAACATTTATTGTGAAATACTAATAGAATATTTATTATTGAAATTTAATTAAATTGATCATTTTACAGCCGTAAATTTAGCTTTTCTTACCACTACTTCTTCCATCACCATAACCATTAACGTCATCACTCCACCATTCTCACTTCCGACACCCACCGCCATTATCCCCATCGGTGATCCACCACCCCCGCCCACCATCACAACCAATATTAATGTCCACTGATTCAATATAAAATAAATTTATTATGTACTGTATTAACGAAAGTATTATTTTAAATTTAAAAAAAAGTAATATCAAATAAAAAAAATTAACCAAGAGTAACTAAGTAATTTATCTACGTTAGTACAGCTTTCTCATCCCACTAAGTAATTTGTCCACTGATTCAATATAAAATAAATTTATTATGTATTGTATTAACGAAAGTATTATTTTAAATTTTTTAAAAAATGTAATATCAAATAAAAAAATTAACCAAGAGTAACTAAGTAATTTATCTACGTTAGTACATCTTTCTCATCCCACTATCACTACTTCTTCTACACCACCACCACCATTAACGTCATTACTCCACCATTTTCACCAACACCCACCACCATTATCCCCACCGTATACTGTATTAACGAAAGTATTATTATAACTAAGCTGTACTATATAATATAAATTTATTATATACTGTATTAACGAAAGTATTATTTTATTTTATTTTTATAAAAAAAAAGTAATATCAAATAAAAAAAAACCAAGGGTAACAAAGTAATTTATCTACCTTAGGACACCTTTCTCATCCCACTACCACTACTTCTTCCACCACCACCACCATCATCAACGTCATCGCTCTACCATTATCACCAACAACCACCACCATTATCCCCACAATTGATCCACCACCCCTACCCACCATCACAACCACCATTAATATCTATTGATTTAATATAACATAAATTTATTATGTAGTATATTAATGAAAGCATATTTATTTGATTATGAATTAAACAAAAATTTATTGTGAAATACTAATAGAATATTTATTATTGAAATTTAATTAAACTGATCATTTTACAGCCGTAAATTTAGCTTTTCTTACCACTACTTCTTCCATCACCACAACCATTAACGTCATCACTCCACCGTTCTCACATCCGACACCCACCGCCATTATCCCCATCGGTGATCCACCACCCCCGCCCACCATCACAACCAATATTAATGTCCACTGATTCAATATAAAATAAATTTATTATGTACTGTATTAACGAAAGTATTATTTTAAATTTAAAAAAAAAGTAATATCAAATAAAAAAAATTAACCAAGAGTAACTAAGTAATTTATCTACGTTAGTACAGCTTTCTCATCCCACTATCACTACTTCTTCCACCACCACCACCACCACCACCATGAACGTCATCGCTCTACCATTCTCACCAACAACCACCACCATTATCCCCACCATTGATCCACCACCCCTACCCCACCATCAAAACCACCATTAATGTGTACTGATTTAATATAAGATAAATTGATTATGTATTGTATTAATGAAAGCATATTTATTTGATTAATTAAACAAACATTTATTATGAAATACTAATAGAACATTTATTATTAATATTTAATTAAACTCATCATTTTATAGCCGCCATCACAACCAATATTAATGTCCACTGATTTAATATAAAATAAATTTATTATGTATTGTATTAACGAAAGTATTATTTTAAATTTTTTAAAAAAAGTAATATCAAATAAAAAATTAACCAAGAGTAACTAAGTAATTTATCTACGTTAGTACATCTTTCTCATCCCACTATCACTACTTCTTCCACCACCACCACCACCATTAACGTCATTACTCCACCATTCTCACCACCACCCACCACCATTATCCCCACCGTTGATCCACCACCCCCACCCACCATCAAAATCACCATTAATGTCTATTGATTTAATATAAGATAAATTGATTATGTATTGTATTAATGATAGCATATTTATATTTGATTAATTAAACAAACATTTATTATGAAATACTAATGGAACATTTATTATTGATATTTAATTAAACTCATCATTTTACAGCCGTTGATTTAGCTTTCCCCAGAATGCATCCTGACCGCGAAAGTATTATTTTAAATTTAAAAAAAAAGTAATATCAAATAAAAAAATTAACCAAGATTAACTAAGTAATTTATCTACGTTAGTACATCTTTCTCATCCCACTATCACTACTTCTTCCACCACCACCACCACCATTATCGTCATTACTCCACTATTCTCACCAACACCCACCACCATTATCCCCACCGTTGATCCATCCCCCCACCCACCATCAAAATCACCATTTATGTCTATTGATTTAATATTAATATAAGATAAATTGATTATGTACTATATTAATGAAAGCATATTTATATATGATTAATTAAACAAACATTTATTATGAAATACTAATGGAATATTTATTATTGATATTTAATTAAACTCATCATTTTACAGCCGTAGATTTAGCTTTCCTCAGAATGCATCCTGACCGCTCTTTATCTAGGCTAAGTTGTCCATGCTATTTAATTAAACTCATCATTTTACAGCCGTAGATTTAGCTTTCCCCAGAATGTATCCTGACCGCTCTTTATCTAGGCTAAGTTGTCCATGCTATGCTTTATAAGGGAGATTTTTTTTTTATCGGTAAATTAAACGTTTTATAGAATTGAGGTTAAGTACATGAACTATGGACTAGGCCATCGATAAAACAAGTGAAGGACACCCGACCAAAAAACAACAAGAAAAAGGAATGCTACAAACCAGCACCCCAAAAGACCAAAGGGAAAGAAATCACCACTCACAAACAAGCACCAAAAGAACCCCAAGACAAAACATACATCAAGGAGGTTGGAAAAGAACTTCCTTCCAACTAATGGCAAGTTGCTCCAAAGAAATACCGTAAAAAAACTCTCTATTATGTAACCAATAGGAGACAGTTAGCTTTACTAAATCAATTATAGCCTTCTCGTTTCTGCTTACATTATTGAACGCTCTTTTGTTCCTTTCATCCCATAAACACCACACAACTGCCGCAGGGAGAACTTTAAGCACCAATTGTCTCCTAGGCGAAGGTGCCCACGTTGGCCACGATCTAATAAGACTTATGAGGTTAGGAGGCGTCACCTGCACAACTGACCACTCCTTGAGGAGAAAACACCTAATAGACCAAGCAAATTCACAATGAATTAAAAGATGGTTGGATGATTCTCCGTTCTTGATACAAAGATAGCAGTGATTTACCCACTAAAAAGGCCAGCATTTCTTGCATATCACATCTTGAGTAGAGATCTTTGAATAACTTGCCACCCACACAAAAAAACTAACTTTAGTTGGACAGAATTTTGACCACACTTTTTTTCTAGGGAGAAAATTTACCAGATGTGTGGAAAAACTGTTTAGCCAAAGATAACAAGATTTAACCGAGAACACTCCATTTGAAATCTGCCCTTGCCACACTCTGCAATCAAGTTCATTAAAATCAGTAGATTGAAAGTTCCAGCAATTGAAGCAAGGTGGTCAGTTCGGTGATAACATCGTCATGCACTCTTCTCGAAATATTCAAGTTCCAATTAATCAGCCCATTTTCAATAATTCTTACTTCTGCCACAGCTCACCTTTATTCTCGCAAATAGCTTACAGCTGGGAATCGTTCTTTAAGAGGAACGTCGACAATCCACCTATCTCCCATCTCCCACTTGCATTCTAATATTCGAAGAAAAAAGAGAAAAAAACTTACAAATCCCCTTCCAAACACTACAACCATAGGCTGCTTTAGATATTTAGAGTTCCACCCAAAAGGTTCTTCTCCATACTTCTCTGCTATGATAACTCTCCATAAAGCCTCTTTATCACTGCCAAAACGCCACAACCACGCCATAACTCTCCAAACACTGTTCTTCTGTATTTATTGTTACATACTTTCTAACCGTTCCTGATGTACTCACTGATAATGTGGCCTCGAGATAATTTTTGGACAATAAGTGTAAGTGCACAGATATTTTAGTTTCTTCTATTTTATCCTTTGTCGTGTCCCGTAGTGGTTCACCATGTCCTATAAATAATGCAACCCTAGTCTTTTTTGTAACTCTTCGCACATCTCTTAATAGAACTGTGTTTGGTTCCCACATGGTATCATATTTATCACTTTTTAGACTTCAACCCTAATTTCGATCCTCACCTCTTTTCCTGCTCCTAGAGGAGGCAAGAACTCCTGCAATTACTCTACCTCTTCTGTTGAATTTAATTTCTCCTGCATTTGATACTTCGATCTGCAATGGCTACACCGGAATCATATCTTCCGTCCCTGATTCAAGCCTTACAACAACAAACTATCAATACTTCTTATGTTTCTAAATTTAATTTCTCTTTACCATTTCAATATATCTCCAATTTTGTATTGGATCATACAAATTACTTACTAGTTACGGCTCAGCGCTTACGCAACGTCATTGGAATGGTATAAGAATAATTTCAGTTACCTAAAAGGAACCATTGACATGCGTTTATTTTATCCCTATGAAGAAGTAGGAAGGACTGCTAATGAAAATGCAACTCCCTATACTGAACCCCGAACAATGTTTTGGTTGGTTTTTCCCGTGCTGGGTATCTATCTGACCCACATAAAGCTCAATCACAAAATGGTTATGTATTCACCATAGGGAACACAACGATATCCTGGAGATCGACCAAGTAAACTCTTGTGGCTACCTCCACGAAACACTCAGAGATAATTTCCCTACATGAAGCAGTTCATGAGTGTATATGGTTAAGGTCTATCATTAAAAATATTCGTGGGACCAGTGGTTTGAATTCTACCATTGAAGAGCCGACATGCATTTATGAAGATAATGCATCTTTTATCGACAGAATGAAGAAAGGATATATCAAGTGTGATAATATGAAACATATTTCACCAAAGTTCTCTTACAATCAACAACAATAGTGTCTCTTAAATATTCAAGTCGGCAAAGTACCATCCGATGAGAATGTGGCAAACTTATTTACCAAGTTACTTCCTAATTTCTTATTTTAAAAGCATGTAAATATTATTGGACTAAGGAAATTGTCTGAACTCCCCTGAGTACAATCAGGAGGAGATGGCGACATCATGGGGGAGTATCTAACGATATGATGTCGACATCTAGCTTGGTGTGCCGAACTCTTTTTATCTTCACCGAGATTACTTTTTCCACTGGGTTTTGTTATTCGCAAGGTTTTTAAAGAGATGACAAAAATATTATAATTTCTCGATTGAGGTTTACTTTTCCCACTGGGTTGTTATATTTTAGGAATTTATGAAGCAACAAGAGAAGTGGTTAGCTTTATGGAGCAACTTTACTATGAGTCAACACGTTGTACCCTGTTCCCTTTGTCAAGGTTTTGTCCCATTGGGTTTTCCTTTTCAAGATTTTAATGAGGACTAAAAGAAAAATAGTCTATATCCACACTACTAATTAGGGTGTATGTAGCAAAATGCTTATATTGCCACAGTTAGACCATGTTTTGGCAACATCCGATTTCAAGCCACATGGAAGCCTTTGATGAGGAAAAATATTTAGATTTTTCCGCAACAAGGTTTGGTGTGCGGCAAAAAGACGGTTTATTGCTACGATTCATGTCCTAGGTGTGGCAAAATTGTATTGATATATTTTTATTCTTCTTAATTTTTATTCTTCTTAAAATGGAAACAAAATTAATTAAATTTATATCCCTTAATATTTTCTAAGGAGTCAAAGTCCAACCCCACGTACACACAGGTTATATAACCTTCGAAACAATTTCTCCCTATAAATTTTCCAGTTTTCTTTCCCTCTTTTTCTTTTTAACTTCTATGGTTCTGACTCTTCCACCTTTCTCTCTGTTACGGATTCAAATCCAAGAAAAAGTGCTCAATTTTGTTGATAATCAATGGTAATCAAATTGCTAAAGATGTTTTCGAATTCTTGATCTTGTTGCCGCTTGGGAACTTAGGTTATTTAATTACAGTGTTGACCAGTACCACTTCAAGAAGATTAGCTTGATTTGGTAAGAACAAAGGTAAAATCTCGTGATTATTAAATTTCCTTATGGTTTGATGACTGTTGATGAAATAATTAACAGTCTATGCAACGATTTTACGAATTGTTTATTCGAATTTATGTTCACGGGTTTGGTATTTTACATTAAAAAAATTCTTTATTTACTTAGATTTAGATTGATAGTGTTTTGACCTTTGTTTACTTCCCTTCATTTTCATTTTTTAACTGGTTTGATAAAATTTGTTGATCTACAGGTCTAGTGCGTATTGCTTATGGGATGTCTCCATTGCAAGGTAATTTTCATCTTCTAGAAATACAATTATTATATATACGTTTAGGATGATTTTGAATTATGAAAGTACTTATCCTTTGAACATCGATTTTGCAGGAATAGAAAGAAGATCCGAACGATTTTTTTTTTCTCTTTTCCCAAAATCACGATGTATCATTTATCAATGTAATGAATGTATTGAGTAAATTAAATTTATATTGTATACATGTACTAAATTGCAGTCACCTATTTCAACGCAATTAAGAAGCAAATCCCAGACCAATTTTCAATGTATGTAAGAGATTCCATTTTGTGGCAGTGTAACCGTGTTAAGCATGCTCAAGATTACCTGTTGGCCATACCTATCAGTGGTCTGAATCAATGCCTTAGTCCTAGACAGTTTCGTGTTGTGGTTTGTTATCGTCTTGGTATCCCCTTGTTTGTTGAAGGCGACCTGTGTTCTAGCTGTAATAGACCTATAGATATTTTTGGGGATCATGCTCTCCATTGTTCCAAGGTTGTTGGGATCAAATTTCGGCATGACCAAGTACGTGATGTCACTACACCATTTTAACGGAACTAGGTCGGTTGCGAATCTTAGTTGCTAATTTTTCGCAACAGATGGGTGTCGTTGCTAATTTTGCAACCTCACAGGCAAGGTTGCGAATTGCAACTGCGCTCAGTTCAAGCGTGCGAATCGCGTGTGCGGTCAGAATACTAGAGTTGATAAACATGTACAGTCAAACTTTGGTCAAGAGTGCTTCTTTTTTTTTGCACCCTTAATCCCAATCTAGCCTTATCCTGCCCTTAATCTATTTCCTTCATCATTTTTTCTCCGCCACAAGAAGAGATTCTCTCGTAACTCACTCTCTCCTCTCCTCTCCAACTCTAAACTCTCATCTCCTCTCTGTCTCTGCGTGAAGAATCTCTAAAACTTATCCATGTTGTCTATGAATAAATCCAGTGAGATAGATGGATTAAGTCTGAAGATGATAAGTCTATAGATTTGATTTTGTTAGGATTTTTGATTGAAAAGAGAAAGATGATTCTGTAAGAATCATGGATCGGGTTTTCAGAGAGTTGATATTGTGACGAAGTTTACAAGATTCAGATCAAGAGAAGAATAGTTGAATCAGGAATTTAGAAAATACGGAGATTTAAGAATACGAATTCAATTGGGAAGTTAGGGTTTTCTGTGAATAGGTATTAGGGTTTCGATTTGGTGATGATTAAGAAGAAATTAGTGGATGGGTTTTGAAGATTATAACATGAAGAAGATGATGGTCATGCCAATTTGAGAGTTCGATTACAAAGAAGAAGAATTTGAAAAATTTAAAGAATTAGGGTTTCATAAGAACAGATTCTGCGATGATGTAGAAGACGAAACTGAAGTTCTAGAAGAATGATTCAGAGTTGAGTTTAATCTGAATTAGCTAGATTATGAGCCTGAGTTCGATAGTTAGGGTTTTATTCATGCTAGTGATTATGGTGAATATTTGTTGGAATTGGCTGTGATGAACTGATGGATTTAACTTAAGATGGTGATGTACGGTTGAGTCAAATCATAATAAAGAAAGGATCGATTTCAATTGTTTGGCATAAGTTGTTTTGAGGTAATTGCTTTGTTGAGTTAATTTAAAATAATTATCCCATTCCATTTTTGAGTTTGTTGAATGATAGTAAAGATGGAAGGGTGATGGTTATGGCTTGAAATTATGGTAGTAGTTTGGATTATTGAAATATCAAAGTGTAAGTTGTAACTAGAGCATCTCAATCTCTAATACCTTAGTCTAATGAAGTAGTTTTACAAGAAATCAGTGATCAAATTGGATATTAATTAGGTTTTGTTAATGATTGTTTTTAATTTTTTTTTGTAGGAAGCTTTGTTGTGGTTGAGGAAAAAGGTAGAGATGAATCAATTGAGGCTAGTTGTAAGGTAGCTTGTATTGTTTCACAAGTTCTTCTACTACAGAAGTTTCCATAATGGTATTTTTTTGAAGGTATTCAATTACAGAGTAAGGTTAACTAGTTGGCTCATTTAATAGCACTCAACAAATTTTTCTATGGAGAGTTAGTGATTGATTTCCATGATGAGTTAGAACTGCGATTAAATTTTGTTTTGGCATATTTCTGCTTCTAACTTCTATGTTGTGTATGTTGTATCTCATATTTCATGTATTAGAAAATTAGTGTGTATCAAATTTGAGCCAATGACATTTGATTACAATTGCTGGCTATGCAAAGCAGCAATCGATGAACTTCAACTGTTTTGAGAAGAGTAGATTGATACAAAGAGGTAGTTTTCCTTATTGGTCTTTCTTATATTCCTAATATTTTTTATGTCTAACTCATCCATGGTGCATATTATCTGCTTTCGTTTTTGCGGGAGGAAGTTCTGGAGCTACAACATGACGATGTAGCTTAACTATGAGATCAGCAAGTTGCGGACAATAAAATTTTGGAAAAGAATTTAGGTAAGACACATATTGCTTCCTTAGGTTTCGTGTTCAATTTTTTAGCACCCGGGTGTCCCCCTTAAAACAAACCAATTTGAAGGTTTCAGTTCTGATTGTTTACGTTTATGTTATGATCTCCTTTTGACAGTTTCGATGGTATGAATTACGATGTTTCTCTCATTTATATTTAGAATGTGTGCTCAGTTGAATTTTGTTCCATATTTGAAGGTTTATTATGATGACAGTCGTGTTTTAATAGGAAAAATCAAGTGATGGCACTAAAGGGAAAAGGGATTGATACAGAATATCTGCCATCGACTCAAGCTTCTGAGGTCAGGGAAAAGGTAACTTATTCATCCATTTTTATATGAAAAACATTAGAGAATAGAAAGCTTAGTAGATCAAACTTAAAACTTAGATATTCTGTCCTGTGTATTATGATTTTGTCGTTATATTCATGGATCTCTGGAAAGCCATCATTAAGCCTAGTTAGAGGTTCTGGTTATTTTAAGTTACACCAGGACTGATATATTGCAACACAGGGGCTCATGTCAAAGCCCACAAAGCTGTATTCTAGATGTTTATTGAATCTAATTGCATATGACGAATGTATATTCTAGATGTAAAATGGAAATGCCATCAACCAAACAAAACGATGAAACTCTTGTTTTTATTTTTGCGTTAATGCAGAGATTATGTATTCTATTTGACGAATTTCTATGCCAGCATACTCGGCAGTCCTTATTCCTAATTTTTCTTGTTCTATTTCCTCAAGGTCTAGCTATCACAACCATTTCCTCTTTAAGGAACTACCTTCCTCGCTACCTATATTGTCCTTGTGACTACGATTGATCCTAAGTAAGTTCTTCCTTTATTCTTCTGTACGAGCTTCGACATCGGGTGTTTGAACATATCCGGATATGTCTCAGGCAGATTATGAGGATCGATGTATTGAGAGAGGAGATTTAACTCTTGCTTAACGCAGAATTAAAAATTCAGTTATTGACACCGAAACTCATGATCCTCTTGATATTGGTATGGGATCTTATATGCTAGCGCGAGTAAAATATGTCGGATTTTATTTTATATGTAGTTGAAATCCAGATTTTTCTGCAGGAATGTATCTAATTCGGGAGGCAAATCAAATGGTTGAGGAATTTATCCTTGCTGCTAATATTTCAGTTGCAGAAAAAATCTTGAAACACTTTCCAGTATTCTCGCTACGTTGTGTCTTCATATGAATGTTTTGTTCTCCTCATGAAAAAGAGAAGTAGTCTATGCTTCAAACCTAATTTGAGGTGCTGCTTACATCGGGAAGTTTCCTAATAATGTGTCAACATACAATTGACGGCTAGTGATTATTGTTGCAGGCACCATCCGAGTCCTACCAAAGAGATGCTTGAACCTTTGCTGCATACTACGGCTGCTCTTGTTCTGGGTTTGGATATGTCTTCTTCAAAAACCCTGGCTGATTCACTTGACCAGGATGTGGTAGGAATATTTATCTCTAGTTTACTTATTCACTTTTTTTTCATTTCCTTGAGCCATCACTGTTGGCATTATCAAGACTAATACTCCTTGTTTGTAGAAAACACGAACTCACCAGTATTTGAAGTTAAGATTTTCCTTTATCATGTTATATGTAGCTGATTAAATACTCTTTACTTGACAGGCTGATGATCCATACTTCAATAAGCTTATTCGTATACTGACAGGATGTAATGGAGACCTCACCCCTCAAGAATTTTTGCATTACGGTCTTGCTGCAGCTCTATATTTTACCTCCCAAATTCTAAGATATGCAGGTCAATTGTGAATGTATTAGAGAACCTGACCTGGTTGTGCTTCATTTTCATGCAGATGTCATTGTATACAGATTGCTTGCTGTAGATTTAGGGATTTATAAGCTTCCACCAATATTCCAAGGTACTATTCAACTTACTAGCATTGCTGATAGTAAGTACAATTTTCAAACTCACTGATCTCTTGTTGATTCTTGCAGCTGTTCTATTAAGCGTTGGGGAAGGCACGGTCAAGGGCTCTAGTGGCAGTGACGCGGATCTGATTTTATTTCATGGTATTATTCTGTTCTAGTTGCATCCGTACTCTCGGGCCGCTTCTTCTCTCTCGTCGTGGGCTTCTCAGGTTAGTCACTAGTCACTACTAACAAATACTACGTATTTTTCGAAGTTGAGACTCACTTCCTGTTTTAAGGCACCTAACTCTCTCTTCCACTATGGGTTCTCTATGTTTCAGGTGAAAAAGCATAGTTCATACCTAATGACCGTAGAAATTTCAGTTGTGGGAAGCTTGTGCTTGCTGTCAAGTACCTACAAGTCTCCTGATGGATAACAGGTCAGAAAGCATGGATTTTTTTTTATGGTTGGACCGTATTCACCCTGGTAATAGTCATCCATAATCGTTCTAACAAGTTATCATGAATTTTATGAAACATGCTTTCATAAGTGACATGTTTTTTAATCGATACTACAATTGTCATTCAAATCTATAAAAATCTTACATGGTCTCTAAATTTCTAGCTTTTGCATATTTATCATTTGTTCATTTTCCCTAAAGACTTAACTGATGGCAATATCTTGATTGCATAAATATAAGCCTAAGTGCTATTCTTAACCTTATTGCTTATGTCGGAGATAGTTCACCTTATTCTTTCATCATCTAATGATCCTAAATTGAAACTAGGCTGTATTGGGAAATTTTGAAAGTTTCAATCTTGAGTTGCATAAAATAAATTAGTCTCCATTTCTATCATCTTTTGCAACTGTTGAACGTAGGACATGGGATTTCGTAGTGGAATCATTAATGGTTTTTCAAAGTTTTGCACCGTCGAGTAGGTTGTAGTAGTACGTGCTATGTTATTTTTATTTATTGTCTTATTTCTCTTTGTGTGTGTTGTTTTAATTGGCTCAGATACCAGTCCTAACCAATGATGTTGGTGGGATCCTTGTTGTACTTGTTACTGCTCATGTCGCTGGTGTCCACAAGGCAAGTAGAATACTCAGAAACTTTGTAAATATGTAGTCTTCAGGTCGTAGTATGGAAAATATTCTTGCATTCCCTTTGCTTTACCCAATCTGTCTGGACACTCTTCCTTACAATCCCATAAGACTTCTTTAATTTAGTACTAAGTTCTAAAGTGTCCAAGAGACTCCGATAGAGACATCTGTCGAGGCACTTGTTAGAGCCTGCCGTAAATTCAAATGAGAAGTCAACAAAAAGTGTGGTCGTGCTTTTAAGGTTTCTTAAAAGATCATGATGATTGGGTGTGTTACTACAGTAAGGAGAGGTGCTATCCTTCCTTCCCTCACAGATTGGTCTCTCATAATGGGAGATAATTTGATGCATTTTGTTCATCTTTTCATGTATCTATGCAGGGAATAAAGGAGCAAAGCAGCAGCCATTAGGTCCCTTAGCAGCTGCAAGATTTGTAAGTCATAATGTAGTATCTCCTTATGGAGATTTATGTTAGAAGAACTTAGGGATTTCAGAACTTTATACAAACTGAACTTAGGAACTAAGTATGTTTATGTGTATGTCCATTAAATGAATGACATAGTTTGTATCAAATACTCATACTTGTTAACTTCAATTGAAGAATTCTTTTTTTCATAATGGTAAATGTGGAAATAAAAGTGAATGAATGTGTAAAAGTTTGTATATTTGTGGAATGCTGAATATGGGGAACTGGGTAAGCTGAGTGGGGTAAATATGGGGGAATGGATTTTGACTAGGTCAATTGATCCCTGACCTTTTTTTTTCTGTTGCAAAAGATTAGCAACGTCGATGTTTTGTTGCTAAATTAGAACCAGAACCAATAAATTAGAACTAGAACCATAGTTCCGGGTAGGGGTATTCCTGTAATTAGAAACAACTTAGCAACAGAAGACCTTGGTTGCGAATAAACAAAGTCGCAATGGCACGGTACCTTGCGAATCTCTGTTGCTGACCAAGAATCGCAACGGAGCTTATGCCGTTGCGAAAAACTGCAACACCGTGTTTTGAAACGTCAACCTGCCGTTGCGACCCCGGTCAACAACGTCCAGGCTCCGTTGCTAATTCCTAAAAATGGTGTAGTGTGTTGTCGTTGACATTTGTTGCAAAGCTGGTGTGCCTGCGCGAAAAGAGGCGGCTCTTAGGCTTCTCTCTGATGTAATAGGGACTTACGTCCTGCTGATATTCTTGTTCTTAATTGGGAAAATGGCTAAGATGTTTGTATGGATGTTACAGGCGTCTCCCCCTTCACAGGTGATGGTATTCGCGCACGCTTTTGTCTCAGGTCAAGCTATTTCCAATGCTGTTTTGTGTAAACGTAACAAATACTTGGATCAATGCACTTCACACGGTAGAGGTGTTGGAAATTTTTTTTTTATAGACTAGGTGTTGCTATTCAGAAGGGAGTTGGTGCTCAGCTTGTTACTAGGCTACCAACAAAAGTCTTGTACGATTCTATCGATTGATTTTATTATTATTTGGTACTAATGAAAAAATTAAGGCAAGGCAAAACAAGAGAATTTTATTTCTTTTAAATTTTTGTCTCTTAGAATTTGTTCCTTATAATAGTTGAGAATCTTATATTAGAAAAGTTTTGGATCTAAATAATATTATGAAAACTAATATAAAAGAGAAAAAAAATCATTTATAGAAAAAATCCATTTATAAAAAATAAAAAATCTATTTATAGAAAGAAAAAAAAAAGCCTGGGAACGGATTTTAAAGATAAAATAAATTAAATGAAAATATTTTTTTGCCTCATGATATTGCCTCACCGTTTGGTGTGGCAAAAAAGCGCAGCTTTTGCTGCAATCCAATAAAGGAGTGGCAATAATTTCTTGTCACACGGGTTGTTGCCACATTGTGTGGCAAAAAAAAAATGTGGCAAAAAGATTTAGCCACACAAAATATGGGTTCTTGCCTCACCAATGGCGTACTGCAATACACCACTTCTCTTGTAGTAAAGTTCCACTTTTGAATTGTTATAGGCCCCACGTCCCATGGATGTGCAGTCCATTAGATGACTTTACTTTCTCTGTATATAAAAAATATTATACCCATGTGATGAGTCTACCTCTTTTATCAGTAAGAAGTTCTCCCTTTTACTATTCCCTAACTATTACTCCAAAACTTTGAATTGGTTTTATGAATTTTGGTAGTGCTTACCAATCTTGTTTACATGGTTTGACCCACTGCAAAAGACCAAAAGTTTATGTAGGCATTTTTCCAAATGTACATAATTATTGTAAACACAGTCAAAATTTAGAACATATCTTACTAAGCAACGGATCGATCCCATGTTGTGACATCAGATTCTAGTGCCTAGGTTTATACTCCCTTCATCCTAATTTAGTTTCTATAATAAGGTTTAGTAATATTAAGTTGACCCAATTTAATTTGTTACCAAATATAGTATTAAGGAATATATAATTGTTAAACTGGGAGAACAGGCGTGACATGTGTTTTGATGTAACCGGAGTTTCACCCTTCACTGGAGGTGGAGTTCGCACCTTTTCGCCGGGGATTGCTATCAAGAATGTTGTTTCTAGGAAGAATTCCAAGTACTTGGAGAAGTGTACAACACAAGGTTTCTAGGAAGGATTCCAAGTACTTGGAGAGCTCGGAGATGATACCACGGTTTTTCTGAAGCGCTTACGTAGCTGCATTGCTAGTTATGATGCCAATGTACGTGTAAGAGATTTTCTCTTTCATAGATTAGGAGTGGTGATTCAAAAAGGGGTTGGAGCTCAGCTTGTTGCTCGGCTTCCGACAAATTTTTTACCATATGATGATCCATCTGATTTGTAACAGAGTTATTGGTAATAAGTAAATTTTTTTTTTTTTTTTTTTTTTTTTTTTTTGGTAATTGGTAATTTTTTTTGGTAATTGGTAATTCAGGTATGTGGATTACCTTCTTCTTACCGCGTCGATGATACTGCCCCCCCTTCCATGCATTCCCTGGCAGTCACTTATTTTGACGCAATTAAGAAGCAAATCCCAGACCAATTTTCCTTATGCGCAAGAGATTCGTTACGTGGCGGTGTAATCGTATCAAGCATGCTCAAGATTATCTTCTGGCCGTACCAATCAGCGGGCTTAACCAGTGCATTGGGCCTAGACAGTTTCGGGATGTGCTCTGCTATCGTCTTGGTATTCCTCTGTTTGTTGAGAATGGATTATGCACTAGTTGTAACAAAACTATGGACATTTTTGGTGATCATGCACTCCATTGTGCTAAAGATGTTGGAAGCAAGTTTCGACATGATATGGTTCGTGATATTATTGTTGATATTTGTTACAAGGCTAGTGTACGGCTCGTAAGGAGGTTTCTCACGGGTATTGTTTCGGATGAGGATGTAGATTTGAGGCTCTTGATATTCTAGTTCTCAAGCTGGGAAAATGGGCAAGATGTCCGCATGGATGTTACGGTTGTCTCGCCTTTTCTTTTTTGGTGATGGTGTTCGCTCTTTTGTCCCGGGAAATACATTTCGAAGGCAGTTTCAAGGAAGCGTGCTAAATATCTGGACAAGTGCACTTCACTCGGTTATAGTCTCGGGGTCTTGGCTTTCTCCACTTTGGGTGAGCTTGGCGAAGATACTTTATGTTTTTTAAGCGTACGAAGAATTGTCTTGTTAATAATGACGCTAGTAGCGGTTATGGTAGTTTGTTTTTCATAGAGTAGGCGTTCCGTTGGAGGGGGTTGCCGCTCGGCTTGTTGCTAGGTTGCCAACCAATAGCTCTGTGTGATTCTTTTCCAAATTAAAAAGGAATGTTTTATTTGACAAAAAAAAAAAAAAAAAATAGAATGTAATTAACATTAGTAATTAATAATGGTATTTAGGAATATATAATGAGTAATCAAGAACGGTGTTTAGAAAGTTAAACCTACGGATTTCTCTAAGTTATGACTTTTTCCAAGTAAGGGATAGGGATAAATATAAACTATAGCAACGAAATTAGGACAAAAATAAAACCTTGTTATAGCTACTAAATTAGGAAGGATATAGTATAAAATGATAGAACTGAAATCTTAAAATACGTAAATTAATAAGATTGTATCTTAGATTTTCGTATAAAAATCTTTCTTTATGGAAATTAACAGACTAAGTATTTCCGTTTATTTTTGTTATTTACCTTTATTTTTGTTATTTTCTTAGATTAAGATTTTGGCATAAAAAGGAAAATATGGAAATAATAAGATTTGTTTCAAAGATTTTCTGCACAAAATTTTTTTTTTATGGAAATTTAAAAGATTAATCCGATTTTTTTTTTTTTTTTTTCGTTTTTTCCCAAAGATTTTGTAGAGTTTTTATGTTCTGCTATATATAGCATTTTACTAGCGGTTAATTCGAAGGCTTGGATTTTATTAAGATCATGTAAACGTGGTGTAAGAATTCTCCTAAGCTATCGTTCGATTTGGAACGTCAGATCGAGTCAATTCTATTAAAAATTAACGGACACGAAATGTAAGGGGCTAACTTGTTTTTCAGCCAATCAGGAGCGAGGGTTCCGTTCACCGGCCAATGGGAGGGGAGGTTAGCGCAACTCTCGACGTGGTGTGAGAGATGTGATTGGGTGTTTAGGTTGTTGATTAATTCGAAGGCTTGGATTTTATTAAGATCATGTAAACGTGGTGTAAGAATTCTCCTAAGCTATCGTTCGGTTTGGAACGTCAGATCGAGTCAATTCTATTAAAAAATAACGGACACGAAATGTAAGGGGCTAACTTGTTTTTCAGCCAATCAGGAGCGAGGGTTCCGTTCACCGGCCAATGGGAGGG
Source organism: Papaver armeniacum (assembly GCA_023531295.1). Lineage (NCBI taxonomy): Eukaryota > Viridiplantae > Streptophyta > Magnoliopsida > Ranunculales > Papaveraceae > Papaver > Papaver armeniacum. The sequence goes on from JAJJWW010004065.1 coordinate 254,574, forward strand.
GAGGTTAGCGCAACTCTCGACGTGGTGTGAGAGATGTGATTGGGTGTTTAGGTTGTTGATATTCAAACATCCTTCCGTGTGAACCGCATGACTTAATTAAATCATTAACGATGAAAATGACATAATCAACTTGTAGGGAAACGGGTTCTTTGTTTTTTTGTTAATTTTCCAAGTGAATCAAAGAAGAATTGTGTTAGAGATCATGAAGCCTAGCAGTTAGGTTCCACATTTCTAAACCGCGTACAAGGATACATGGAATGCAGGGGCGGAGCCAAAAATCATGGGGTGCAAAATTTGCTATGAGGAGCAAAAAAAAAAATTCTTTTAGGGGTGCAAAAAAACAAAAATGGGCTTGCATATACAAAAAAAAATCTAATTGGGCCTAAAACAGGCTTTGGAGCCAGCTGGACGGAGTGCAAGTGCAACCCCTTGCAATGGGCTGGCTCCGCCCCTGATGGAATGCATGCAAATACGTAGATGCTTTTCTGTTAAAGTCTGTAATTAATGTTTGGGAATAACAATTTAAATTGATAATATATCAAAAAGACTAATTAATATAAGAGACACTTATCTGTTTTTGTGTCGTGTCCGATTCAATTGTTGACCTCTTGACACCATAGAAAGAAGAAACTGGTAATAGTAGATTGAGGCACATGTTCAACATGCTGTCCTTAAGACAAGAATGCCCGGCTACACTCTGAAAAAGATGATGATATAGCCCTATTGGACATCTGCCTCCAAGATACAACAATCTCAACAAAGCTTGAATAGCACATTCAAACCTTGTCCTTCTAGAACTTGGTAGCGAAAACTCATGAAACGTTAGCACATAAACTTCGTACCAGAAAAACGAAGAAGAAGTATTTTTCACCGGCGGATACGAGAGAAGTTTTTCTATATGTAAAAACCCTAGTGCAAATCCAAAATATATAAGCTAAACTCACCCCATAAAACTAAGAGATAATTTTGGAAGGTATTTTAATTATTTTGAAAAGCCGTTTTATAATAAATTTGTATTCACATAAAACCGGTAGTTTTCCAACAATCCCCCACGTGAATGAAAATACGATAAAACACGGAAAACATGAAATATCACGAATATGCATAGGTGTCCGTTAGGTCTTGCACCTTTGCTTAGTGAGAGGTTACTGGAACTACTTGTTAGCCAGTGAACGTAATGTCTTGAACTGTCCAACGTTTGGTGTAATTCGCGATAACATCCACGCATGATATCTCCGAGGCTTCTTCCAAGCTCATGTTGTTGTGTCCATTTTGGCCCTGGAAGTATCTTGTTTCTCAGAATGCTCTAGAGAATCTGCTCATATTCTCATAGGAAGCGACCCACTTCCTCATTCAGATAGGTGAGTTCCATCAAGAAGCGCAACATTCCCGGCAATTTCAGTAGCTTCAACCCTCGAGGCCTTTTTTAGGCTGTCAAGTAAATATGCAAGGGTGGCAGTGGCCCACGAATAGTTTTTGATGTTGTCCAAATTCTTCAACAATTGTAGGTAATGAACATTCACCCTATTTCCCGAGTTATCGGACAAGAATACGGTCCCAAGAGAATACAACAAATACGCTGTGGATGTACGTCTAACTCTTGTTTCATCATCCACCTCACATGCCCTTCCCTTTAAGAGCGTTCCTCCAAAATTTTTCTTCAGATTCTTCAACAATAGCTTTCTGATGATAGGTTGCTTATGTGGTTCACTTGGGTCATAACCAACAGCCAACCGAAACTCCATCTCGGTTTCGTGTTTCTCCCACCCAAGTGTTTCTTGAACAAGGCTGTAAAGGTCAGTCCAAGACATGTTGTTGTCGAAACCTTCTGTCACAGATTCTTCTTCGGTGGCAACAACAACTCATTGCCCTTAGGAATATGCATTCCTTTCGGTGCAGGATCCTTTCTCGGCTTCTTTTCTTTCACTGGAGGTGCAGCTACAACAACCTCTTTTCCCTTGGCATTTTCTCCCTCTTCATCATTTTCTTCCTCTTCCTTCTCTTCATTATTTGCCTCCTCTTCCTCTTCTTCATCATTTGGTTCTTCTCTCTCCTCTTCATCATCATCGGATTCTTTAGATTCTTCTTCATCTTCATCATCATTAGATTCTTCCTCTATAATTTCATTTCCGTTGCCTTCACGGTTAGTTTCGACTCCGACCTCTTCTTGATCATTAGGTTCTACTCCTTTTAAATCAACTCCAGATTGAGCTACAGGTGGTTCTCTCAACCTAATTTCAAATTTATTCTTCTTCTTCTCATTCTTTTGGATACCTCTATCATCTACCCCTAAATGCTTGTCACCGCGAGGGGTTGACGTATGATCAATCGGGGTTAAGTTATTTCCTCTCTTAGTCTTCACCCTATCAGGATTCCTACACAAGCATTACAATTGATTGATTTACTAAGGGTAGAACAAAAAATATAGAAAACAACAAACAAATTTTTTTGGTGAGCATGCTTATTTACGGTTCGTAATATGAGAGCAAAAGGAAACCGTAACGAATTACGGTTGGTAACTAATGAATTGAGACCAACCGTAACTAACCTACGGTTGGTAAGTCAACTTAACTTTTGAACCGTACATAACTATTTGATAAGTTCTTAACATACAGGATGATTTACGGTTGGTAAGTTTAATTGAGTTACAAACCGTAACTCAATTATGGTTGATAAATGTAATGCAAATATGAATCGAGACCAACCGTAACTAACCTACGGTTGGTAAGTCAACTTAACTTTTGAACCATACATAACTATTTGATAAGTTCTTAACATACAAGATGATTTACGGTTGGTAAGTTTAATTGAGTTACAAACCGTAACTCAATTACGGTTGATAAATGTACCGTAAAAATTCTTTGAAACATCCAGAAAGAATTACGGTTCGTAATTCAAATATCGACACCAACCGTAAGTTTATTTACGGTTACAAATAAAATTCGTAATTGAACATATTTTCTCAAAACTTAGAACTTATGGTTGGTATTTGAGTTAAAACAAACCGTAAGTTCAACCAAATCTACAGTTACAGTTCGTATTTGAGTTATTACCAACCGTAACTCACATGCAACTGCAAATTTCAGTTTCAATTTTCTTACAAAACCCTAATTTTTGATACAAACTAACTTAAATCCAACACAATAAACTAAATTCTAACTGGGTTTTTCGAACATACCTCATATAAGTCATTGTGCTTGATTTTGACGGTTGAGGAGTTTCAAATTTATGTTCTTGACCTATTGGGGGATGTGGTTGATTAAAACGGCTACAATCTTCGTCAACCTTCTTCTTCGGTATCTCTAATATAGTTTTCAATCAATGATTATCAATTTTTCTAATCGCCGATTAATCGAGGACGATGAAAATTCCAGTTTTAATGGAGGAGGAGAAGAGAAGTTGAAGATGAAATTTTTTTTTTTGATTTTTTCTAATTCCATTAGGTTTAAAAATAGGGAGGACAATTCAGTCATTCAACCAAAAAAAAAGGGTAAATTAGTCAATTTAAGGTGAAAAAGGTAATCTAGTCAATTTACACCCCATAGGATATCCCCTAACCATCTAGAGGGACATTATTATCACACTGCCGCCCCAATGATAAAACCCGCAGCCCTATAATAGGATTGTTTTTATAAAACGTTTTTCTTATCTAAACCGTTAAAACTCGTTTTCTTTGATTCCGTTATCAATTAACCCATTTTTCGGCATCTCTCAGTCATTCCTCTTTTTAGACTACGGCCATATCTTTCTTTGATTTCGCCGGTCCGGAATGAGCCTTTCGCCTGCACCACGAATTGAACAAGCCCTCAGTCTGAAGCCGAAGCAGTGGGTTAGAGAGAATTAAAGGATTTTCGTTGATTTGTCAAACGATTTCAATCTCGTTAATCGGGAATTATATCCAGGTTAGATCTTTGCTTGTTTAATTCAATTTGATTATGAAAACTAGGGTTTTAACACTCAGTCTTCGATATTACATTCAAGTTCACTGTAATTTCATTATTATTATCTGTCAGTATCTTTGATTAATTAGTGATTAGTGATGGTGGTAATTGTTTTGACACAAACCTTAGTTTTGTAAATCACCTAATTAATTAGATATTTAGATTTTTGGGACAAACCTTGGTTACAATTCCTGTAACTGAAAACCTTTTAGGACTGAGTTTCAGGGATGAAGATGGTTGTATGGCGTCTTTTTATATTTTGGGTTATAGAAATTTTGCTTAAAATTGCAATTGTAAGATGGAAGTGTGAATTGAGCATAATTAGCTACCAGAACCAACTCTAAATGAATATGATTGTACGGCATCTTTTTATTTTTTGTGAATTGGGCATAATTAGCTTCCGGACCAACTCTATAAGAACATCATTAGCTTGACTGAGAAAGATGGAGGGAATCCCTAATTAGAGAGTTGGAATCAGGGAAATAATTTCACTTTGGTATTTAGGAGATTATTATTATTATTATCCTGTAAGGAAAAGAGAGCTAAATCTGTAGAGTCTTGCTAGGGTGTGTGCTACTTGCTAGTTGCACGAATACACGTCCTGGTGCCTACCCAGACACCATAAACCCTGGGAGCTACATCCCAATGGGTGAATGCCGTGATCCAAGCCAATGTTTTACAATGCACCATGTGTAATTGCGGAGCAACTTTTGCGTACCATAACATTTTGAAATTTGAAGATATAAAAGAAAAATTAGATTGTCATGAAACAACTCTCCGCCTGTGTAGTTTTCCTGCACAACATGTCCCAAGCCAGGATAAAGGAGGGTTCTTGATTGGCGTGGCAACCCAACAATTAAAAAAAAAAAAACATAGCCATTTTCCTGTGAAAGTAGGGTCGTGATAGGCGTGGCGAGCCAGCGATAGGCCGAAAGAGGGAGTGAGCAGTACCAAGATGGGAGAGTGCTTGGGAAGGCTTCTTGTACCTTTGTTTGGTTGGAAACCAGCCATTTCTTTAGGAAAGGGAAAGAGCAGTACCAAGATAGATGACTGCTTGGGAAGTCCTCGTGTTTCCTTTCTAGCTTACCCAAACTTGTCTGGGACTAAAGGCTTAGAAGAAGAAGATCGTCATGAAACCTTCAAGATTTTAAACCTGATATTTTCCACCAGTTCAATTTCATTTCGTTTATAAACTACTGGCAGTTACATATCACACATCAGTTATGATACACTTATCATAAGAAGAGAAAAGAAAGCTAAACAAGTGCTGACATATGAAGTTTAGTTTCTACAGGGACCTTTTCCTTTTAAATTTACGTCCGAGAGTTCTCTTATTAAATATTGTAGGCCAATATGTAGAACGGACCATTTCGACAAACAATGGAAACAACAACCACACGAACAATGCCACTTGCACACAGCCAAGCAATGTTATAGGAATTATAATCCATGTCCATCTCGGGCAAAGCATGATATGTATTGCTGAACTAAACACTATCATCATGGTGGCCATAGAAATGAAGAGTGTTGCAAGACCTAGTATAAACTTTTGTGGTAATTCTTTAACAAAATCTTCTTCTGAATAACGTGATGTTAGGATAGCCAAGAACATAAGAACTGATGTGCCGGAAGAAAAGAGAGCTAAGGCATCTGCTACTGCAAAGACAATGAATGAATTGCTGTTCAAAAGAATAGGAAGGCCATTGATGGTGTCTCTCTTGGCATCATTGTAGTTGCCACCGGGTACAGTAAAAGCTGCAGCAAATGCGACTATAGAGATAAGGGTTGCTACTACCATACATGAATGTGAGGTACCTCTCATCCATTTTTCTCCCTTTATCACTAAATCTTTATGTTTCTCCGTAAATATACATTGAGCAGTGATCCCAGCTTTATTTCTCACTAGCCTGTATCTTTCTAGTAAAATAGATTCCACCCCCTGATTGAAATAACAGACACAAAAGATAATGACAAATTGTACCAGTGGGCTTAAGTAATAAACTAAAAATGCAAGTGCCTTGAAACTCTTATTTTTACAGTACCTTGAACCACTGTGCTTCTCGTTGCATCTGAAGTGCTGCGCCAGAGACTGAATTTAGTTGGTGAGAAGGTGCAATATCAGCAGCATAATGCAAGATAGTGTTGCCTCTTTCATCCATTCTGGAATTCAGTTCATCCATGTCTTCCTCACTCTTTTTGCATATAAAGTTGAATACCTTGTCATTTCTTTCTGCGATAGCAATTTGTACCATTGTTTGTCCTTCCATTTCAGCCCAGATTAGGTAAGGAAATTTCTCAAGACACTGCACAATGATTTCCATTGTCCCGTATGTTATTGCTGTCTTCATGAGGCTAGATTTTTTGAAAAAATCTTTAACATCTGACTTGTTCATAGTAACATCTATCTGTGCTAACATATTAGAGACCAATTCCGTAGCTTGTTCGTTTATCAACTTTTGGTCGTACAGTTTTTTGATAAAAGAAACTGTAATAAGAAGAAACTAAGTCAACTATATATTACATTACTACATTTAAGGAACATTTAGTTAGCGGTTAAGGTTGAGTTCAATGGACCTTGAGTTAAGCAGGTGATGAGGTACTCTGAGATTAACTTTGTTATGGCTCCTCTACGCACTGTTGAGGAGTCTCCCGGGCACTCTAAGTCTGCTTTGCTGTCAAGGTTACTAGGTGCCTCTGTGTCCACTTGAACTGTTTGAAGAACAAAATATAGACTGTAATCAAACTATAAGTAATAATGAAATGAGGTTAAAGCAAGGGTACTAACATGGGTAGAGGAGGCTTTTCCACCATGTTGTTTTGTTTCCACTTCGAAATGAAAATGGTCTTCGAACAAGCACTTCTAATGCGCACACTCCGTCTTTTGTTTTCTCAGTGACTAGCTTTGGATAATTTTGCACAATAGATAATGCGATATCTACAAACAAACAAGCAGAGATCAAAATGTTCTTTAGCCAGTCCCTTGTCAAACAATCATGCAATTTTTATATTCCCTGACCTCAATTTCATTGCAGCAATATAAATTTATGAATCTGATCGGCAGGTAACCTTACCGTAGAAATTAGAATCAATTAAATCACATAGAAGGGAAGCACCACGAGGACCAGTGAAAGGAGTTGGGTTGTCGTATCTGGTAACAGAATAAAGATACTGCACCACCTCCTTCTGTCGTTCTGAAACAAACTTTACAGCAGTGTGGAGTGGTATCCTTCCATAGTTATCATGTATCTTTGTCAAACACGGGTTTTTCTTCACCATCAGCTTAACAACTTTGGTGTTTCCTTCCATGGCAGCTGTGTGAACCGCTGTGTACCCATACCTACTGTCCTTTTGTTCAAGTGCTTTTGGTGGCATGAGTCCTACTAAATTTTCCACGAATTGCCACTTTGTATGATCTGCAGCTATGTGCAACACTGTTTCTGATTCAATTGTGATGTCTGTCATTGTTGCTCCTGGATTTACATTGAAAATTTCTTCAGCCCGTTTCCAATTGCCTTGCTTTGCTGCTTCATACAGATCCTCGTGTTCCTTGTAAACATAATCCTGATTCTCCTCTCCTTAAGTTGTTTGACAAGCAAGAGCCGAAATATTTTAGATTTACGTTTACCCCAAAAGCTACACCCAACAAAGATAATGTTGAATAGCTTGTAATTTTCCAAAAAATAGAAGTTTATGGAGTTAATGATCGAAAACTTGATCGGAAGTTTTACTTGCAGCTATCTGAATGTTAAGTGTGTCAGAAGAAAACAAAAGTCGTTTTGATCTACTTGTAAGCGAATCAGTCCGTAAATGGGGTATCACAAGTAAATGGGGTTGGCTACGGTCAACTGTTGGTACAGGTATTAGACTCTAAGCTGGGATCAAATTGGTTGACATAGGCGACTCTGGTCATTTACTTGGGTGCCAAAGATAAATAACCTAAGTTTTTATAGAACTATTATAACTTGAGGAAAACACCAGTACATATAAAGTTTAGGTAACGGAGAATTACCATGTGGTTCATAGACTGATGCAGGGTTTTCAACTTTGCCATCCTCTTTCGCTTCAGTTTGATGAATGTTGTTTATTTGGTTATTAAGACTATCTTGATTTTGTACTGGAATTCCGCCATTCATACTTGTTAAAATCTTTAATATTTGCTGTAGAGTCTGTGCCTGAGATTCCATAAGCTTAACAAGAGTGGTTTCAGAAGTACTAGGCATTGTTTCTTTAAAATTTCTGTTGATGGAGTTGATAAGTACCTTGAATTTATGTAGGCAGAAGCTGATAGTGGTTGGTAATTTCCTAGTAAAAACTTGGTTCTTTTTATTTATGTTATCTTTGCAGGAGAAGAAACTCAGTTGAGTACAGCAGGAGACACAAACTGGAGAGATGAATGGAGACTGAAGAATATATAATAACAACAAGAAGAGAACAAGAAGATATGATTCAAAACTTCAGAAAGATTATGGCATTTTGCAATCAGTTGTGTAGTTATAGTGAATGTGAACACTAAAAAGCAAGCAAAAAGTAAATATTCAGTGTAATCCACTATTGAGTACTTTTTTTTTTTTTTTTTTGAAAAGACTATGAGTACTTAGTCATGAACTGACTGCTGCTTTTCGTGTATCGCCTTCTCTCTGTCTCCTACACTTCAATAATCATAAACTTGATAAGACTTGAAGCTCAAAAGGCATTATAGTCCATTCACATGCATACAAAACACAACGAGACCATTTTGTATCTTATCAAAGGAAAACGGAAAGGTAAAGGTATCTAATGGAAAAAGGAAAGTAAAGGTATTTTGGAAAATTCATGTGATTTACCCAATTGGATGGTCATAAAAGCTTATCTTTTAAAGTAAACTATTACTCCTTTCGTACCTATTATATAGGCGTAATTTTGATTTTTGTTTATACCACTAAATAAGCGAAGTCCTATTTTCAAGATGAATTTTCTCTTAAGTACCCTTATTTATTATACATGGAAAATTGTACTCCAAAGCTAAAATAAGAAAAGTTATGAATCCAAAGCACTTTTCTTAATCTAAGAGAATTGTGAGGGTAAAATACCCGATGGCCACGTGTCAACATCCTAAGGGATGAACCCATGATAAGATGATAAGATAGGAGCATCAAATCATCCTATAAAAAGGTGAGTTTGTCTGAATCGAGACACCTGTTACAACGTCACATGAATGACGTGTGTAAGGAGTCTGAATCCGCTCGAGACAGGTCAAGTCTAAAAAGAAGGACCGCATTTAATGAAGGATAAGGGCAAGATGTGGGCAGATATATATCGTGACGGAAGACTCGGACGACCTATACTACAACCCAGAAGTGATAGAGCACGAGGTTCTCCAAAGAAGGGCTACACGATATGGAGGAGAGCGAGACAACTCGGAGGGAGAACCAAGCAAGCCATCACGACGGATAGTATAGAACCAGTCTGAAACAGCGAAGGCGATGTACGATAGCTCCACCAGCTCGGACGACCAAGCCTCCACGAGTCTAATTTTCCTATAAATAGATGGTCTTTCTACAGAGGATTCCTGAGAGAGATCTAGAGAGAGAGTAAGAAATCTAAGTGATATTTGTAGCTCTTTCAAGGGTAAGACCTTATAATCAATAAAGAAAACATCTTCTTTCCCGTGGATGTAGGTCTTCATGGCCGAACCACGTTATATGCTTGTGTTAATCTTTACTTTCCATGCTCTTTACATCTTGTTCATCTTGAATCTTGTATGTTTTAGTAGTTTATAGCCATTAGATCTACTTGAGTGTAGTCATCGGAGAAAGATGCAACCACATTTTGGCGCTAGAAACAGGGAGGTATGAAGATTTATTCTACCTCCCTAGTAACAGCTCTATACTGATTTCACAATCTCCATGAGAGAAGTAGTTTCCATACTACTAAGTATATTTCTGTTAAGATTTATGAGTAGAGATCGGACTCAAATATGATCTACACAATCTGTGAAGTCTAGAAGAACCTCAAAATCAGCAAATCTACAGATTTTTCTCTAGTTTTCTTTTAGATTTTTCGTCTAGTAGCAGCTTTCAACATCTTTCTCAAGTTGCCCATGAGAGTTGAAGATCGGAGTGAAAATGGAGTTTTTGATACTTCGGCACTCAAACGATATCCTCCATGAAAGAGTCGGAAAGAAAAAAGCTAATCAGTAGACTTCATAGAAGAAAATATCTTCATATGAAAGTAAAAAAAAAAAAAAAAAACTAGTTGTTCTTCATCCTCAAAGGAACTCAATATAATCCACAAACTTCTTCTTAGAAATCTAACTCTAAGTCAAGAAGAAGGATTAATGAGTACATAATCATTCATCAAACTCAAAAGTTTGACCAAAAACCAAGTTAAAAGATGATGAGAAATATTTCCTAGAATGGGAAGATATGCTCAATCGTCATAATTTGGTTTTCTCCCAATAAAAGGTATAGCGTGTTTAAGGAGGTATTTTTCTCGAAAAAAGAGAACTGATAAAACACCCTTTCTTCATTATCAACACCTCATGCAAGAAGGGAATGTTTTGACATCTTCACATGTCTCCAAAATTTACTGCAAAGTCTTCCTGTACTAAACCATCCCGATCCCGAACTATGACTTAGTAATCGCACATGACTCGCAAATCTAGGGTCCCACTTTTCTGAAAGAAGAGACAAATTAAGTATTATTGCATATATTGCAGGGAAGGTAATGGAGACGCGACGATCTGCTCGCACGAGCCAAGGTGAAAATGGTGGAGCCCAGCCAGAGGGTCTAGATGATATGGAGCCAGGCGAGACCATGCTAAATGATATGATCTTAGGAGAGGGACAGCCCGATGACCAGTATCGGGAAGGACTAACTGATAATTATAGCTCTGAAGAAGAGGGAAACCCCCTCGAGAGGCATGATGATGTCCACCTAACCCAACCAGGAGGGTTGGACTGTTTGCCAAGGAAAACAGTGAGGCCAAGAAGGACAACCCTTCCAACCTCGGCGATGCCAACACTACTATCATAGCCATCCTGAAATCACAATATGCTCATGATGAGAGAATGAAGAAATTAGAAAAATGTAATAGGAGGCTAGGACGGAGAAACCGCAGGCTGAAACGTAAAGCAAAGAAGAAGGTGCCACTTGAAACTGTCGAGGAGATCGCCGAGGAGGAAAACCCTTTTGAAAACTTACAGGATGACGAATGAATCAATATCCCTGACACCTCAAATGAAGAAACATCGGATCGCTTTCCTAGGAGAAGCAGGGGCGTTCTCGACGAGGAAGGTAGCCCATCCGAGGGGTCATCAGACGTTGATCCAAGCATAAGCGAGATAAGAATAGAATCGACGAAATCAGAACCAACTGCGAGGCCGAGAACCTCGCAGCTATGAACCCCAAGCGAGGGGATACCCTGAAGTCAACTCGCTCTAAGATTGTATCATATACTGAACAATCGGACGAGGACTCAGGGCGATCAAGGCATCGCAACCATGAACTTTCTTTCTCACCCGAGAGAGCTCAGGGAAGAAAAAAGAAGGCCGAAATGAGGCGAAATGATGATCAATTGCAGGCCCGACTCTGCCAACTCAAGGCAATGTGTAGTGAAGCTACAGGAAATCAAGGGAGCAAGAAGTTAGCGGAAGTTAAGCAAGAAGCAGGACGATCTCCTTTGTCTGAAAATCTATTAAAATTGCCATTTCCAAGGAAAGGTTCCCTACCGACGTTCACAGCTGATGTGACTCAATAATGTTGTAGAAAGTGGTAGTAAGGTTGTCGTTCACTCGGACTTGACGAGATCGATTTTAAGTTTTAATAAAAGAAAATACTAAAGATAAAGAAAATATATACAAATATTGTCACAAGATGGAGAGAGTTACTGGGACTCGGGATTCCACCAATTCTTACATTCATGCGGTTCATCTATTAATTCCGGACAATTAAGGCTCATAAAGTAACAAACATCGACTCTAATTCTTTGCCAAGGTAGATTTTATAAAGAATTATATGTAACTCACAAGCATGGCGCATCTAAAGTACCTAAGACTAAGCATGCGACATCTAACGAATTCACAAATAATCAAGAAAAATCATAAATCAATTATAATAGTGCAAATAGTCATAAAGGAATTAAATAGACTTACCACATGGGTGCAAAACAGCTTCCTCCGTCGTCCCAGTGATGGGTTCTAGCTCATAATGTTGGAAACACGCTCAAAAATTATTTTTATTGCTCAAAGGAGGTGTACAAATGATGAAATGGAGAAAAACTATTAAAACCGGGTGTTTGCAACGCTTACCAAGAAAAATGCAATAACCTGAAGTGGACTTACGAGTATCTGGGCATCCAGCCCAATCAGAGTCAGAATAGGCTTTGAATTCTCGCTACTCATTACCATCAGCATTCTCTTCTATTTTACATTCTGAAATTGAGCCTAAAAACTATAAAGCTGCTGCTAAAGAAGTTAAGTGGGTTCATTCTATGAAAACTGAGAATAAAGCTTTAAAAGATAATGATACATGGGACTTAGTTCCTTTTGAGAGTGGAATGAATGTATTAGGTAGTAAGTGGGTATACAAGATTAAATACAACTCAGACGGCACGATACAAAGACACAAGTCTAGATTAGTAGCTCAGGGTCGCACTCAACAGGATGGTGTTGATTTTTCTGAGACTTTCAGCCCTGTAGTGAAAACTTCTACAATCAGATGTGTTCTTACTTTGGCATTATCAAGGAATTGAGCAACAAAGTCAGATGGGAGTGATTTAGGCTTTGAAACACCAGATTTTGATCTTGTAATGATAGTTTTAGTAGGCAAAGTAGTGGTAGATACTGAGGCTGGTTCTGGTGGATTTTGATCTTGAGATATTGTAGTGGTAGTAGGTGAAGTAGTTAAAAGCTCGGAATTGGTAGATTATGACCCATACATGGACATAGAAGTAACACTCATAGGAAGAACAACCATATCATAGTCAGCAGTAGATGTAGCAGAATGAGGTAAAGTGGACTCAGCAAAGGGAAAAGTAGTTTCATCAAAAATTACATGCCGAGAAATAAAAGATTTCTTGGTAATAGGGTCATAACACTTATATCCTCTATAAAGAGGACTGTATCCCAAAAACACACATCTAGAAGATTTTGGGCTGAGTTTATCAGTTCTATAAGCAGTTAAATTTGGATAAAAACTGCACCCAAACACTCTAAGCAAGCTATAATCTGGCGGATCATTATATAATACTTCAAAAGGTGAGCGAAAATTCAAGACCTTTGTTGGTGTTCTATTGATAAGAAATGTAGCAGTGAGAAAAGAATCAAACCAGAAGCATTTAGGTAAGCAAGCCTTGAAAGCAAGAGTATTGCCAGTCTCAGTGATATGTCGATGCTTTCGCTCCGCTATGCCATTTTGCTGCTCAGTATGTGGACAAGAGATCCTCAAAGAAATACCATTAGAATCAAGAAAGCACTTAAAAGCTCCTTTAGTTAACTCATAAGCCCCATCACACCGGAAAAGCAACAAGCTCAAGTAGAGAGAAAGTTTTCATTGACAGCCTTGAAGTGTTGAAAGCATTTAAGAGCATCAGTCTTAGTGGTCATAGGATAAATCCAATGAAAACTACTAAATTCATCAATGAAGACTATGTAGTATCTGAATCCTTCGAGAGAAGTGACAGGTGCAGGTCCCCATACATCACAGTGCACAAGAGATAAAGGTTTAGAAGATATTCCATTTGAATATTGAAAAGGTAACTTAACATGTTTTCCTAGCTGACAATCATGACAAAAAGAAGAAGTTGGTGTTGATGATAGTTGAATTGCAGAGGTGTTATTTAGTTTACTCAAAACAGCACTGGATGGGTGACCTAGCCGTTGATGCCAAAGGATAGGATCAACAATTATAGAAGAAAAAGATACCTTAGGAACCATCTAAATAGGATAGAGATTATGATTGACTGGCCCTTCAGCTACAACTTCATTGGTGGCAAGATCCTTAATATTATAGCCCCAATCAAACAGTTCAAATGACACATTATTTTCCTTGGTAAATTTTGCAACACAGATAAGGTTCTTGCAAAGAGATAGTACCAATAGAACATGATTCAAAACAAACTCAGCATTATCAGTTGTTAAAATTGAAGAGCCAATATGTGTGATGGGAAGAAACTTACCATTCCCAACCATTACTTGATCAGTGCCTGTATAAGGAGTAGAAGTATGTAGCAAATCAGGATTGTTAGTCATATGCGCAGAAGCTGCTGAATCTGGGATCCATTGAGAACTATCAACAACATGAGAAGCATCAACTATAGATGCATAGCAAGTATAAAAGGCTTGAGGAGATGCAGATCCATCTGAAGAAGAACTAGGTGAGCCAGAATTAGTACACTTGAGGTGCTGAGGAAAATTCACCAGTCTTGAATGGAGCTTTAGATTTATTTGAATTATTATAATTTGGTGTAGACTCGACATATCGAAAACGACATCTTTTGGATGTATGTACATCACGTTTACAGATTTGACACTCAATTTCAGAGAAGTCTGTAGGTGTGTTATTATCATAAGGGTATATTAATTATATGTCCCTACTTTTAACTCCCTACAAATATATCCTTATGCAACAATAAATATGTCCCTCCTTTTTTAATAACATTATCCATTTAATATTAGATTACTTTAATACCTCGTCCATGTAATATTTTTTTTTATTTCAAAATGGAACAAATTTCTTCCTCTACCACTTCACCACCACAACTAGCACCACCACCACCAACATTCAACTACCATTCAACCACCACCATTCAACAACCACCACCTACCAACCGCCACCACCACCAATATTCCACCACCACTCCTTCACCACCACCATTACACCACCAACAGTCCTCCACCACCACTAGTCCGTCGCCGCCACCACTACTAGTCATTCGCTCGCGCCACCGTAAATCGCCGCTGCCTGTGGTTCAAATATTTTTGTATCAACAACAGTAGTTGATCCATTTCAGTTGGATCAACAATGGATGTTTATCCATTTTGGTTGGATCAACAGTGGATGTTTATCCATGATGATGGATCAATAGTAAGTGGCATAAAACTGAAATTGATACATTTCACAGTAGTAGTTTATCCATTGCAGTTGGATCAGCGGTAGAAGTTTATCCATTGCAGTTGGATCAACAATGGATGTTTATCCATGCTGATGGAAAAATGCTACCATTACATCAGCTGCAATTTCAAATCCACCAACAAAACCATCAACCACCGCCACCGTCGCCATCGGTTCAGATAATTTTGTATCAAAAACAGTAGTTTATCCATTTCAGTTGGATCAACAGTGGATGTTTATCCATTTGATTGGATCAGCCGGTCGATGTTTATCCTCCCCAATAGCAACACCCATTCTTGTTGTTCGTCAAAATAACCGATCACCATCATCTACAATTTTTCTCCCTGATTTTCTCATCTTCATAGCACCTCCATCCCAAAATCAAGCCATTAATGAGACCCCATGAGGATCAACGGCTCAAATTCATCCCAAATCTAATTCAAACATATATGTGCAATTTTGTTGGTAGTACTTCAAGTCCACTGCATCCACCTCTTCCATCACCAATTACGTTCAAACAAACACAATACTAAGCCCAATTACCACAAACACAAACAGAACACAACCACCTACCACCACCACATACTCTTTGCTTTCGCCACCGTACACCACCGTTATGAAAATTAAGTTCTATGAATCAACATAGTTGAGATAACAAATTGAAGAAGAAGATGATAATTAATGAATTAATCAACGATTTGAAGAAAAATGAAAGCCAAAATTAGGGTTTAAAATGGAATCATGATTGATTCATCTGTAGATTTGATTTTTATAGTTAAATCAGGTGCAACTCGATCTAAATCAGGTGATAATGTTGCTGCTTGTGATGGATTTGTTGGAAGCATAAGAGGTGTTGATGGAACCGACGACGAGATTGGGGGAGGTGGTGGCGGAGGCGACAATGAAGATGCGGCGATGAGGTTAATTGATTTTCGTTTTTTTTAGATGAAGAAGTATCGAGTGCGGTGCGAGGGATAAGATCTAATACGGGGAGGGTAAATATGGTATGTAGGATTAAATAGATTCC
This sequence comes from Papaver armeniacum, assembly GCA_023531295.1. Classification (NCBI taxonomy): domain Eukaryota; kingdom Viridiplantae; phylum Streptophyta; class Magnoliopsida; order Ranunculales; family Papaveraceae; genus Papaver; species Papaver armeniacum. The sequence goes on from JAJJWW010004065.1 coordinate 270,633, forward strand.
CTTCTAAAAAGAGGAAGGATATAATTATTGGTGGATAAGGATATTTGTATAGACCATCAAAAGTAGGGACAAAAGTTCAATTACCACTTATCATAAGTACTACCTCCAGAGTTATTATCATAAGTACTACCTCCAGAGTTATTACTAGGATAAAAATTGGAAGAAGTACTACCTCCAGAATTAGAAGAAGTATTACGAGGATAAAAATTACTTCTCTGTGAGTTATTACCTCTACCTGAATTATATCCTCTACCAGAGTTGTTATGTCTGCCGGATTTATAACCCCTGCCTGAATTTCCACCTCTGTTGTTGTTGTTGTTATGTCTACCAGAATTAGATCCTCTACCATTGTTTGACCCTCTATTAAAATTACTATAAAAAGCAGATGGAGCATTAGTGAAATCTAAAACATTATTAGAATCTTGTTCCTGATTTTTCATCCACTGTTCATGATGAATAAGGCGAGAACGCAACTCAGAAAACTTATAAGGGGTTTCACGATGTTGAGCAGTAATAACAAGTTGGGTAAAATCTCTACCTAACCCATTAAGAGTATACATAACAATATCTTCATCACTCACACAATCATTGATAGCGGCAGATTATCGTAATTTCTTTAAGATTATTCAAATACTCGATTCTGTAAAAGATTACCTCGATGAATAGTCTGCACTGGTCGACCTCTGAGAAGGCTTCTCCTAGGCGCAAACTGATCAGTAAACTCAGATCGAAGGTAATCCCAAGTATTTCTTTGAAGTAGTTAAACCAAATGTACCAGATGACACAGATCTAGTGAAAGTAGCATTGAAACAAGATATAATAAACCGATCCATTTGATGCCAATACAAGTTTTCAGGATTTATAGTACTAACTCCATTGGTAACGATGTAAACTGGTGGTTCAGGATATGTTCCATCAACAAATCGAAGAAGATTGGTGCTCATTAGAATAGATTCAAATTGATGTCGCCATAGTAAGTAGTTTGTTGAATCAAGCTTAAAAGAGACAAAGTTGGAGATGTTTTGAAATGGTAAAGTAAAATTGAGGTTCTGTTGTTGAAATTGATTTATAAGAGCATTCATATCATGTGTTCCAGATTCAGAAGTCGAAGGAGTAGCCATCGAGCAATTTTTAGAGGTTAGCTGAGATAAGGAATTTGAGATTTGAAAGGATCAATCAACACTGGTGCTCTGATACCATGTTAGATAAGGTAATCTGAGATGGAAGAGATGAAACAAAACTCATTGTCTTTAGATTTAGAATTGAATGAGTCTTACAAAGGGAAGACAACCCTAATAAAGATGTCTGAGATAAAGAGGATAAACACACCCAAACACAAGACACCCAACATAAGTAAAAATAGAAAATGAAAATTACAGTTTATAGTAACTCAATTACTCTCACAGGAACAACTGCTCATCTTAAAGAAAAAAAGGGTAAAAACTGAAAAAACAAAGACATGTATAACCAAAACCCTTATATAATACTATTTCAAACTTCTTTCAAAGTATAATTAAATAGTGAGTTATAAACATTGTCCCTAAAAAAACTACATTCATTAACAAAATGAGACAATGAATCAGTTACATATACGCTTGCGCGTTCCAAATCACAGGGAAAAAGAAGTTGAAACCAGAAATGAGATGCTAAGGCTTTTTCTTTTTAGTTTATATATCACGCTTTACTTTGTCGAGATCTTTGTTCGAGAGAATTTCTCATACTTTTAGTCCTATCACATGAATCAAAGAAAATCAAGAACTGATCAAAGGCCAAGAAGTTTTTTTCATCGTATTGTGACACTGATGTTTAAATCGTATTGGAACTGATCTCTTTTGTTCCATCATGGGATAATTTATAATCATATTAGCATAACAACACATTGGCCGGTGTTGTCAATCCCCATAGAGAGGCAATCCTAATAATAGAACGTCTTTTTTTAAATCCACCCAAAGTCGGCTTTTCTTTTAGTAAAAGTAGCTTCCCCTTATTAATTATATTTTGCAAGCCGGATGCTAACAATATGAATATCTTTTATAGAACGTTTTATCAATTTAACCCATTTTTCGGCATCTCTTCGTCATCCCTCTTTAGGACTACGGCCATATTTTTCTTCCATTTAGCCGCTCCGTAATGAGCAATTCTCTGCATCACGAATTGAACAAGCCCTCGGTGAAATCGAAGCGAGTGTATTAGAGAGAATTAAAGGATTTTTATTGATTTGTCGAATGCTTTCAATCTCGTTAACTGGGAATTATATCCAGGTTAGATATTTGCTTGTTGAATTGAATTTGATTATGAAAACTAGGGTTTTTCGACACTCAATTTTTAATATTACATTCAAGTTCCCTATAATTTCATTATTATTATATTTGTATGTATCTTTGATTAATTAGTGATTACTGATGGTGGTAATTATTTTGAGACAAACCTTGGTTACAATTCCTGTCACTAAAAACCTTTAAGGACTGAGTTTCAGGGATGAAGATGGGTTGTATAGGGTATTTTTATTTTTTGTGTTACAATTCCTGAAAACCTTGGTTACAATTCCTGCCACACATGCCATTGGCACATGCCGTGCAACACTTGCACTTTGGCATTGCAACTTGCACCCAACATACAACTTAAAGCCAAGGCATGCCACACATGCCATTGGAACATGCCGTGCGAACCTTGCACTTTGGCATGTCACGCATACATCAAAGGCCACGATTCCTCTTAAGATGCAAAATATCGACTGTCAAAGGTCGCCACTGAGCCGACACGTCTCTCAAGCTCAATAATCAAACACCACCAACGTGCTACATGTTTTCCACAAATACACTCGAGACATCAAAACGTATGTCACAAACTGGGGGATGCTCATTGGGGTATTGGTTTGGCGGTCTACAGCGTGCGGCATACACAAATACCCGTTTCAAGACAGTGTCATGAGAATAAAACGGTTAGTAAATGCAGGAAGTAATGATGAAATGCTCTTTCATTATGGAACATCAATTCCATCAAATTACATTAATACCAGGCGTTACCACCTCTTCCCACTTAACTCATCTGTTTCTTTTCTTACGAGGACAGAGTACGTTTCACTTGGACTTGTATAAATAGGTTTTACCTATTTCCACCAAACACAAGTTTTTGGCCAGGGAGAAATACAACACTCAGAAAAGAAACTCTTGATATATTTCTCAAAGCTTTCACTTTATGATACAAGTCAAGTACTACTCTTCCAGAACTGCTCTTGTCTCAACACTCTCTTCGCTTCCCTCCCTAAACCATCCCTTCTCCTCCTCTTTGTGACCGAAGCAAATACGGAACGACCATTTCTTGGTTTAGGCCAGATTTGTATAGATTGATCTCTCGAATCTAAAGTACTCCCGTGCAGTACATTTGTTTAATGTTTAGATTTTTTTCTCACTCACTCACCAAAACAAGTAGAAACGGTTTTTTCCCGTAAACAACTATATACATCCTTATCAAAATTACAAAGATAAAATATAAATAAATCCTTCCATGTATCATTGCATATATATGCTTGTAAATCGTCACTTTGTCAAATACACATATTGTCCCCTTAGCATTATACTTGATTGAACTTAAAGATATTATACTCAACCGAGCAATTCGTGCTGATAACGTATTGTAGATAAACTAAATTTAATACAAATATAAATAGAGAGAATAATAAAGGAATATCTTTATTGGTGGATATGTGTGTTGAGTACATTTTGGAATATCTCTATTTATATACATACAATATAGTATGTGTTTAATCTAGCGTTGGAAAGGAATTAGTACATGCATCTACTAGTACCATGCACCACGCATCCTTTCGTTTAGAGTTACATGAAGTAGTTGTAACAATAGTGATATATGTGTAGGGTGGAAATTCACCACTATTATTTCGACATTTTTTTCTTTATAAAAATAAAAATATATCTCAGTTTGAAAAATATTGCCTATAATTGGCCTAAAGAATATATTATTGGGCTAAAAAATTCTCTCCAAACTCAATAAACCGAAATTAAATGGATGGGGCTTGACTTTACCACATGGCATTGTTGGATTAACCATGATGCTCGAAAAATATCTGTTTTTATATATTAAAGAATATATATACTTAAAAATAATTAGCTCGAGGACTTTTATAGGAGTTTAGTTTTGAGATTTTTTTGTCAAAGATTGTTAATTTAACATTCTAAGTTGCTTAGTTAGGTATTTAATAGATAGTTTCACTAGTCACTGCCAACTAAAAATTTCATCCCTACTTACATAACTGCCAAAATTTAAGGAAATGATCAACATTAAATGTCATAAAAACACTTGGAAGATAAGGATTACAAAATCAGCCTCTTTTTATCAAGCGTATTAATATTTCTTTTTTCTATTACGTGGAAAAAAGTCTAAGAGATCGTTTAGTATAATACGGATAGAGTAATAATGGTAACTTCTCTAAAATAGTCTTTATTAATTACAGCATAATCCTAAGGGATATTCTTTAGAAAGAACAATATCCTAATGCATTAAATTAGGGTGCTCCTTTATATACCCCCTAAAAATACTAACGGTAGCCCTTACCGTTAGTTAAGTTAGTTATAAGTCGGTTAATATGAAAAAATTCATATTGTTTGAAAATTTTCATATCTGTACCCCCTCCCTAAAGTTTGTTGTATGCCCATGTAAAATCAGAAAAACATCGGAAAAAATAAATGAATTGGTTGTATCCGTTTAAGTACAATCTCTAATACAATATTACGCCTAAATGCATATCAAGAAAATAACCAGTATCTTACCCTGTATATTGCAAATATACTAGCTCCATCAGTCGTCTTTTCTTCCCTACGGGAGACACCTGACTGCACTCTGCACTTGTCTTCCCAACCTTCAAGGAGAGCATTCCATTTGATTGTGGTGACTTTGACGAGGACGCGACCATTCACCTACTTTCTGAGTTTTTTCTTATCAGCTTGATGCCTTGTTTACTGATAGGAGGTTTTGCTCTCTTCTTAAAGGACCAAAGTTGCACTTTATCCATCCTGGCATCAGTAAGGAATCGGACAGAAAAAGGATTTATAGTAGTGTAACAAATGATTGAAGGTTTAACCAGATCAACATTTCCATTATTCACCTGTAAAGAGTAGTAAGCAATACAAAGAACAAAGCATGTGACTCTTCTACAAGTGCGGAATTCAAAAGAAAATAAATGCAAAAAGGAGATCAACAGCTGTAGTAGTGCAGAGAAAGTCCTAGCAACATCATGCCTTTCATTTCCCTTAACAACATCCGTAAAGGGTATGTCACTACCCTAACTTGCACGTTCAAAACCCTTCACCATATTCATGAATATCAGGTGGGCCGTCTGTCCTGATCTTCCAAGGTTTGCTCAATTCTTTGTTTCCATGTTGAGATTCGGTTTGCCAACTCAGTTTGCTTCTCAGTTAACAACGGTTAAAAAAAAAAAAAATTGGATCTAAAATTGGTCTCGAAAAATAGATTTGACAATCTGGGTTCCAGAAGGGGTTTTAATCGATCAAAAAAAAAAAAAAAAAAAAAAAAAAAGAGGAAGGGGTTTTTGGGATGACGAGTTTTGTTGAAGGAAATCAAAGGGATTCTGAAACCGGGGTGCTAGATTTTGATAGGTTTTAATGAAGTTAAATTTTGTGTAATCGATGAGATAGATCTTTCGAATCTGCTGCAAGAACCCCAGCACTGTTAGAAATACAAAATACACTGATAATAATGGAAGAATAGATATCGTTCGGTGTTTATCGGGGGTACGCAAAATATATAATTTTGACGGGGTAAGAAGATTAGCTCAAAGGGTAGGCAGATAAAAGGGTATCGTTAGTATTTTTAAGGGGTATATAAAGGAACACCCTTAAATTATCTTAACTTTGACTTCGTTATTTACTATACATGAATTACCATATATAAAAGCCACTAATTAGTCATCCTTTGCACTACAAACTAAGTAAACATGGTTTATCTTGAGTCAACTGTAGCAAATAATTTAATGATACTTGTTCTATATTTCAGTGTGTTGTCCAAATATGGAATGGGAGAAAACTATACTAGTATATCAGAAGAAGCAAATATGGAGATTGAAAGACAACTCAAGATCCTCAATAAACCACCAATCAAGACGATAATCGTAAGATAATAGCTCCTCATCTTCATTGAATAATTATATTTACATAATGCGAGTCTAAATACACTTGGATTTGGTGTAACAACCACGTATCTATTATTTTTTGTGTTGTTTTCTTTTGATTTTCCTTTTCTAACTAGTATTTGTTTTTCTGTGTATACATGTTAGACTAAAATGGGTGATATTTTAGATTGCATCGATGTCTATAAACAACCTGCTTTCGATCACCCGTCACTTAAAGATCATAAGATCCAGGTACTAGATCTACCCATATATATACCAACATAAGAAATATCTCACTGCATGTTATTGAAAATATTTTACTAACCAATATGGGGAATAAGGTAATCTTCCACATACTTTATGCTGGCATCATATTTGTAATCCCAAATTTTCTTGCACAGAAGTGATTTAACGAAATGCAATAAATGTAGCAAACATTTGGGCCTCAGTTTCGTGCATTATTATTATTTTCTAATAGCAACTATGAACAAATATATGCAGATGAAACCAAGTTATTTCATTCGAAAAGAAAACATTAGTAAGACAGATACATCTGCTACAAAGTCTTCATCGGAACAGATTAATGAGCTTCACAAAGATATTATGTGCCCAGCTGGAACAGTCCCTATCCGAAGGACCACAATAAAGGATCTGATTTTTTCCAATCTTCTAAAAATGAGTACACAAAATCAAACCAATGGTTACCCTCACAACTCCATATATCATCATGTAAGAATTTATATATTCTTTTATTGTAAAATATCTGCTACAAAATACTCCCTCCTTTTCAAAATAATAGTTGGTTTCACGTGTTAATTGCACATGAACCCAACATTATTTTGAAACGAATGCAGTAAGTAATTAGTTGTGTTTTAGAAAAACAGAAACTAACTACTTCTCTTTGAATTGTATCTTGGTCTAGTATGTATCTGTCGAAACACCATATGACGAAAAGAACGAATACTATGGAGCTAAAGCTAGTTTTGGAATACATAGGCCATTTACAACTCCGCATCAGTTTAGTACATCTCAAATGTGGTTGCAGAATGGGCCCCGGGACCAAACTAACAGCATAGAAACCGGATGGGCTGTAAGTACCCATTAGTTAATTGTATGAGCTGTCCTGATTTGTGCTATGCAAATATACATTATTCAGTGCATGAAGTGCGCCTAGATTTGTTGGACTCACAACCTGTTTGAGTTAAATCTTCGGGCAATGGTTGTTGGCTTGTGTACACGGTGTGCATGAGAAAAATTAAGCGCGTACCGTAGATCATTTTGCAGATATTATATATATTTTTCCATTGATATCACTTTGAGCATGATTAATCTGTTGTAACTTTGTGATACTAAATGTGGTAATCTTGAATTGTTTATAGGTATTCCCAGAACTCTTTGGTGATGATTCTACGAGAACTTTTGGCTATTGGACGGTAAGATTATCATCACTTTTTGTTGCAAGCATGATCATGACCCGTGAAAACACACTAGTTAGTTCTTATTATGTGTATCCCTACAGGCTGACGGATACAAAAATACGGGTTGCTTCAATATGCTTTGCCAGGATTCATGCAGGTGCATACCAGCATTTCATTTGGCACAATTTTGAGTGATCCCGTACCCGGTTCTGGAGACGAATTATTTTTCTGGGTACATCATGTAATTAACCATCTTGACTCTAACTTTTGGAAGATAACTTTTATAAGAAGCTCTGTCGCATTGAGTTGTCAAGTTTATTTCCCTTAATCTGTTCCATCTTGTATCCACGCTAAACTTCTTTCTATACCAGGATGAAAAGAGTCATAACTGGTGGTATTATATAGGAAATGGTGATGAAACGCCAATCGGGTATTGGCCAAAGGAGATCTTCACTCATCTTCCATACGCTACATTAATCAAATTTGGAGGAATAGCAGGTGCAAATCAACATGTACCAAGTCCACCCATGGGAAATGGAATTTTACCAACAGACGCTTATATAATGGAACAAACGGGTTTTATGCGATATTTGCAGATCCTTGGGGAAAAGGGTGACACACATTACTTTGGTAATTCTGCAGTAACGAAGAAAGATCTTGAGACAAGATCTAATTGTTATGACGTTATGTTCCGCAAATATGGTGCTTGGAAAAGACGTGAGCATGGGTACAATTCTATGATATTTGGGGGTCCTGGTGGCAATTGCATCTGATTTTTCATCAACAAAAATATGGCATGAAGTAACTTGTAGTGGAAATAAAAATTGTGGTATCAACAATGCTTAATGTCAGCTTACTAGCAGAATGAAAATAAGATTAATGACAACAATGTGAAAATTACTCTTACAATCAAGTGACTGTTAATAATATTTGTGAAATTCAAATTCGAAAGCAACTGCGCCATTTAAGAACGAAAGCAAATAATACACAAGAAGTTATAAAATTGTTGAAGCTGTCCAAACTTTTGAAAAATAAATAATTACTATAGCTGAATCGTTGTAGATGATTCTCAATTATACTCTGAGAGACGGTTTTCAGTAAACTTTGTGTGATTGGTAGGGAGAAAACATTCTTAAATGACAGTGGTTCATTCGTGCCTTGAGAATTGACATCCCTTGATTTTCAACATATCCTAGCTATATATCACTTCATGCGTCCGAGCTATACAAGTCAAAAACTGAAGAAACAAGACAGAGAAAAGAATGGAAAACTCAAGGAAGCAAAGACTTCACTGAAAATTGAAATTCTCCATTCAAGCGAAATATTTCGAGATGTGCGGAAATGAAAAAATCATAAGGGAACTTGTAAAGGGAAACGGTGGATCAATTCCTTCTCTATGGTGGTCCTATTAATTGTTGGAAAAAATCTTTTCCGTTAGCCGCATGACCTTCTAAGGATCCCCGGTTTGGGCAATTGGAATTTGGCTTTAAAGCTGACAATCAAGGCTATTAATGTGGACTGGTCTGAAATTGGAAGATGGTTACAACAACATCTGGTGATTAAAGATGCTTTCAAGATATGGCTGTGATTTTCGCTTACTCGTTGGAAGAGAAAAAAAGAATCGCTGCTGTTGGTTCTCTAATGATGGAAGATGTGTATATCATGATTTCTTATTGGTCATTAGAGAAATTCTTAATGGGTAATCGTAAAGTCTCTAATGCTGTGTCGGGCGTTCCTCAAAACTCACGGGGATTTGAATTTATTTCTTATACCATTGGAGTTGCTTGTGGTGGTCTTTTAGCTATAAGTCATCTCGGAGATTAGACTTAAGGTGAAAGGTCCGTTATCTTCTGATTCTTGGTCCCTGGAATTATCAGTTAATTAAGAATGGATGTATGCCCAATTTTTTTTGGCTGAAAAACAAGCTGAACCTTCATCGGAAGTGCATCGGAGCTTAGTTTTTGAGCAAGAATCTTCATCGGTGATAATAGGCGGTGAAGGAGATTCATCTTGGCGTAGTCTTCCAGTAGTCTCTCTTTTGACTTGTACGCCACCCCTCATTAATGCCCAACCATTTCAATTTAATGGCGCTCAGAAAGAAAGAAAGAAAAAAAAAAAAAAAAAAAAAAAAAAAAAAATTCTCGGACCTCTAACAACGGCAGATTTTGAATTTGAAAGTGGCATCTATTAAAACAAAAACTAAAAGCCTACCGGATAACATTGGTTCATCAATACCCCCTATCTAGGATTCCTTCCAAAAGGTGCCATTTCGTTATGTAAGAGGCACACAAAAATTGATAACCCAACAACTTCAATATCGGGTAACTCTTCTGAATTCCCACTTAGGTCATGTAATGTGGATAATTGAAACGACAAGGTAGAGAATTGAAGTTTTGTTATTATCAAAAGCTTGGGTTACAAAATTGGTTTTCCTTGTGACTAAATAGGTAGAGATAAAACAAATCTACATGTAATAACTAACTTTCCTAATTAACAAAATACGCAACCATATATACAATATACACAATAAATGCATATCTCCTAATACTCCCCCTCAAGTTGGAGCATGGAGATCACGAATGCCCAACTTGCGAAGAAGCGGCTCAAAAACCGAGGACGTCCAAGAGCTTTGGTGAAGATATCCGTAAGTGAGCAGTTGTCCGAACATGAGAAGTAACAATAGCAGGACTGAATTTGATCGCGCACATAGTGACAATCAATCTCAATATGTTTGGTGCGTTCATGAAAACAGGATTAGCGGCAATATGAAGTGCGGATTGACTATCACGGTAAAAGGCGCATAGGTGGAGAGTGGGACACACCTAGAGATTTCAATAATGCCTTTAGCCACGTGAGCTCACTACAAGTATGAGCCATGGAGCGGTACTCGGCTTCAGGGAGAAGAACGAGATACTTGTGTGTTGCTTCTTTGTCTTCCAAGATATAGGTGAACCTCCCGGAAAAATAAAGTAACCGATGAAAACGACGACTAAGGGGACGGGAGGCCCAATTAGAGTCACAATAAGCGGTAAGTTGAAGAGCACTATCCTTGCGCAAAACGATCCCTTGACCAGGATGGCCCTTTAGATAACGAAGAACTCGGAGAGGCGACTTCCCAATGAGACACCCGAGGAGACTGCATAAATTGATCCAATACATGCACCGAGTAACACAATTCGGGACGCGTAATAGTCAAATAAATCAATCGTCCAATAAGCCGGCGATCCGGGATGAATCGAATACGAGGGGGTCCATCATCAAGAGCTAAACGATGATGTTGATCAATGGGTGAAGAATTTGGTTTGGCTCCAAGAAGCCCAGTCTCGGACAAAATATCCAAGGTGTATTTTCGTTGAGACAAAAACAAACCATCGGTTCCTCGAGATATTTGATACCAAGAAAATACTTGAGATGACCCGGATCTTTCATATGAAAGCAACGACTTAAATATGCTTTAAAAGCGATAATAGCAATGGAATTGTTCCCGAAGCAATAATTAAGTCATCCACATATACAAGTACGTTAATAGAATTCTCACCTCGTCGCAGGGTAAATAAAGAATAATCAAACATAAGACCGTACAAATCCAAAAGCCTTAAGAGCACTGCAAAGCTTAGCAAACCAATTACGAGGAGCTTGACGGAGACCATATAGAGATTTATGGAGCGACACACTTTACCGAGTGAACTAGTCGAATATCCCGGAGGAAGTTGCATATATACTTCCTCATCAAGATCTCCATGTAGAAAAGCATTGTGAACATCCATTTGATGTAATTCCCAATCACGGGCAACTGCGACTGCTAAAAATGTTCTAACTGAAACCATTTTAGCTACAGGAGCAAATGTTTCATGATAATCCACACCTTCCACTTGTCTATTACCAAGGACAACCAAGCGAGCTTTATATCGCTCGACAGTACCATCAGAATTATATTTAATTTTGTAAACCCATTTACAACCAATAGCCTTCTTCCCTGGGGGAAGATCCGTAACAGAGCACTAATTTCCTCAGACATAGCTCCACGCCAAACGGGAAGACGAACAGCTTCAGCATAACTCGTAGGTTCTTTAAGAGTAGTAATCGCCGCCAAAAAACGAGTGTGATTAGCAGAAAAATTTGCACAAGATACATAGTTAGTTATGGATAAGGCGTACACGAGGATGTTGACGAGTGAGGAGTGGAGGAGCTGGGGGTCTATTGCTTCAAAAGTATTACATACATAATCTTTTAACCGAGTATTAGAAATCCGTGACCGAGCACTGCGTCTATGCCGCATCGGAGATGTCTTGATAGGTATATGGCTTTCTGTAGCTGGTAATAAAGTTGATAACCCTTACGAAGAAATGTTGTCGTATGGCGAGTATTCAAGGCGAGTCACGACGACACCGTCTCGTACATTGACCCCGAGGAAGAACCACTATGTTCAGAAACTTGAATTAATGGACCACGTTTTGAAATGTCACCTGTCCCTACTTTCTGCGTACAATTTTCACTTTCTGAAATATCACTTGTCCCCACATTTTGAACACCCACTCCAGATGAGACAAAAGTCTCTGAATTTTCACACAAATCACTTGTCACATTTTGTGACTTACTCACCATTTGTGAATCCCCTCTTGTCACGCCTGTTGAGTTTGGCAAGCTGTCACATTCTCGCTGCCGATATTTATGTCTCGTAACATTACATCTGTCCCATTTAAACTTCCACACGAAACATTATCACATCATCTGTCTAGGACAAGTCTTGTAAGCTCGCCGATAGAAACGTTATCACTTGTCCTCTACAGAATGGTCCTCTACACTGCTAACACCCACCGACATGTCCTGTACGCTTTGTTATTAGACCAAGTATTGTCACTTCCGAAAAGCCTTGCATTCTTGCAAATTTGAGCACCACCAGACACCCCCGTACAACACCGGATTAGTAGTGCTCTCGAGATAACAATAATTCCCGATTGTCCTGATGAGATCTCCAACCTTGTATCCAAATCATTCGGCACCCTTCATTATTATTATCCTTTGTAAGGAAATTTGTTTTCAAAGAAAACTGCATCACGAGACACAAAAAATTGTTTTGTTTCTAAATCAAATAAACGCCAACCCTTTTTTCCATGAGGATAACCAACAAATATACAACGTCTACTCCGTGGATTAAACTTGTTTCGATCACGGGGGACAACACTTGCGTAACACAAACATCCAAATACTCGAATAAGAGAATAAATAGGAGGCTTTTATGTAAAAGTTCATATGGAGTTTTACCATTAAGCAAAGTAGTAGGCGTCCGATTAATAATGTGAGCAGCACTTAGAATGCATTCACCCCAAAACCGAAGAGGTAAGTTTGCTTGAAATCGCAAAGCACGCGCTACATTCAATATATGACGATGTTTGCGTTCTACTCGCCCATTTTGTTGTGGCGTATCCACACATGAAGTTTGAAATTCTATTCCTTTTCCAGAAAAAAATGGAATCAACGGACGAAATTCTGTCCCATTATCACTACGAACACCCGTTTAACTTGTCTATCAAATTGTGTATTAGCCATAGCACAAAAATTCTGAAAATTCTGCACCACCTCAGTTTTATGTGCCATCAAATAAACCCAAACACAGCGAGAATAATCATCAACAATAGTAAGAAAATAGTGTGCACCACAAGAAGACGAAGTACGATACGGACCCCATACATCACAATGAACTAAACTGAAAATGTCAATGACTTTATTCTCACTAATAGGAAATATAGCACGAGTTTGTTTAGCTTTAAAACAAGTATCACATGGTTCATTGAGAAACTTGACAATCAACTTTATTCATACCAGAAGTAGAGAAACAATCTTATTAGAAGGATGACCAAGACGCATATGCCATAAGTTATAATCTTCACCCAGTAGTAACTCGATTTGCCATAATCTGCGCTCCACTGTGGAAGATATAGACCCCATCTCGTTTCTCTCCCACACCACCGTCCTCGTAGTGCGGTCCTGTATCACACACAACTTATCAGTCAAAGTGACAATACATTTTAGATCTTTAATTAAACATGCTAACGAAATCAAGTTACAGTGAAGATCAGGAACGTATAAAACACGATATAATCTCATATGGTCTCCAAAAACCGCAGTGCCTTCACATGGAGCAATTGTGTATGTGCCGTTCGGAAGTTTTACGGAACAAAAACTTATTTTATATGTATTATACAAAAACTCTTTACTTCCTGTCATATGCCTTGAAGCCCCTGTATCAAGTATCCATTTACTAGAAAGATTTTCCTTCGAACCCTTCTTATTCGAAGAATTAATAATATTCACAATAACATCCCATTGTGCATCAGTAAGAGTATGAGCAAGTGGTGCTCGATCTTGTGATGAAAGATAGCTTCTAGTTGAATTCACATCAATATTCATAAGTGCCGTATTAACAACAACTTGTCCATCTTGTTCATAATTATCGCTATTCAATTTCTCCGGAGAAATCATCATACCCGTATAATTTGAAATTGAATCAATTTTAGATTTATTTAGAATCGCTCGAGATGCCATGAAACGACAAGGTAGAGAATTGAAGTTTTGTTATTATCAAAAGCTTGGGTTACAAAATTGGTTTTCCTTGTGACTAAATAGGTAGAGATAAAACAAATCTACATGTAATAACTAACTTTCCTAATTAACAAAATACGCAACCATATATACAATATACACAATAAATGCATATCTCCTAATAATAATTCTGGTACGTTGATTGAAAAAGTCTTTGATTCAGAATTGAAAGCAGACAGATTTAGACGAATACTTGGTTTCTCAAAAATTAGAAAACCAAAGGAGAACCAATTTATTTATATGTGATACATCTCTTGAGTTACAAGTAATTACAAAAATAGAACTAACTAGAATAGGGAAGAGTGAATACAACATGGAAACAAGACTAAGAATAGCTTAAGTTTCCTTCTCTCTAACACTACACCTCGATCTAAGCGGGTGGTCGGAGACAGTAAGCTTCGAGCGAAGAGAAGTGAAGCTGTTTCGGTGTAGTGCTTAGTAAAGACATCAGCAAGTTGGTCTTGAGAGCATACAAATCTGACATCCAACTGGCCTCGCTGAACCTGTTCTTGTACAAAATGGTAATTAATCTCTATATGTTTTGTACGACCATGAAAGACCGGGTTCACAGTAAGATAAGTAGCACCGATATTATCACACCATAAAACTGGTGGAGTACATACTGGAGCCTAGAGGTCTTTCCGCAAGGATTCAATCCACATAATTTTGGCATTAGCGATTGCAAGACCTCTATAATCAAATTCATTACATGATTTTGGGAGACTTTTGTGTTTCCAAGCACTCCAAGAGATGATATTCGAACCTAAGAAAACACAGTATCCGCTCGTAGACCGTCTATCATTTGGTCACCAGCCCAGTCGTCATCCTTATATGCCTGAAGTTGAGCTTCAATGTAGGAGAACCACGAAGAGTAATACCATAACTTGAAGTACCTTGTAGATAACGCAGAATACGCTTGGCGAGATGTAAATGCTTATCCGTATGGTTTTACACAAATTGGAAAACTTTGTTGACTGAGAATGCAAGTTCAGGGCGTGTGATAAGAAAATATTGTAAACCTCCTGTTGATGGTGGTTTTTAGATAAAGGGTAAAATCGTAAAACCCTACGTATAGCATGACGTCACCTGTGGCGCCCCCTAAGCTAGCAGCTGACTAATCCAAGAGATTAACCATAAAATGAGGCACTAACGATTTAAAACATCTATTTAAGAATTAATTTAAAAGTTCTAAACAAAGTTTAAACCGAATCTAAACCCTCTCTGAAATAAATACAAAAACTCCTCTCAAGTGATACATATTTAATAGTGAGTTGGTTTACAAAATAGAATATACAACAAAATAAACATAGCGGAAGCTAACCAGCTAACGAAATCAACTCCTCGAAGCCTTTATCGCCACGTGCACATCTTGAATCTTTCTCTGAAACTGAAAGTGGGAATGGGTGAGCACATCATCCCTAAAAGGGGTGCCCAGTAGAAATAATAACTAACTTTCAAGTAATCACTAGAATGATTTGAAGACAATGCAGGTTTTACTGAAAACCAATATAAATACGGAAAACAGATAAAACATAAATAAGATAATAATTTGTATGGAAATATAAAGTTCTACCAACCAATCTTGCGGCACAAATTCACAACAGAAATAATAGTTAAGCGACGCAGTCCTTCGGAGTAGTAAGGTGTGACTCTTGCGGATTCTCCAATGATCATTAAAGCGCCCTGAGGTTCGACGACCCCGTAGTCATATAAGATTTGTACCTTACCAGTACCTTATTATACGCGCACTCTACATAGCAAGTATCTAAAGAGATCTAATGGTGTTAACGTTATAGCCGACGGAAGAATTTTAACATGAAGAACCCTATACCTCTCGCATGTCAAATCCAATAATCAGACATAAGATTCTCAACATCATTCTCTCTAAACACCAAAACATAATATAATAACTTTTGAAAGTAATTTAAAAGAAAAAGTAAACATTCACGTATGAGACATGCGTTGCCCGTACAGAAATAGGGAATACTAGTGGCAGCAATTTTCACTCCTATATACTAGTGGCAGCAATTTTCACTCCTATAGATTTGCATAAAATAGGTATAACTTTTGGGGCACACATCCCACACCAATCAAAAGGAACCTTCTCCTTTTCATGCTAACAATAAGTAAAGAATGTAACCACTTTCCAGTCAATGGAAAGAATTACTTTTTGAAGATAAGTAAATACTCCCAAAACACAGATATTAGTTGTTTCAGAAGATCCAATCCCATCCCAAAATGTAAAAGAAAACTAGTTTGTAATACACACAAATAATACATGCATACACTATCATATAGTAGCAAAGATATGCATGTATTTCATAAAATATAGATTTGTAAAACGATAATGAAAACTAGAGAGTTCGTTATCAATTCCCACCTCTTTTGATGACAAGCCTCGCTTTACCTTGAGATCCACAATCCTCTGGTTTATTCTTTAGATCGTTCGTTGTTAATAAAGATTAACTGCTAATCACACAAGCACTCTAAAGATTAGCCAAAAGGCTCATACAAGGCTCATAACACAATCTCATACAATTCTCTAGTTATAAGTTAAATGAACTACCTAATGGTCCTAAGCCCATTATAGTTCTATATCTTTTAATTTTCTAACTTTAGCATAACCAAGGTTTACTAATAGATTTGGGTTGGTTATATAGTCCATTCAATAGGTCTTATGAATATCTACAACTTTGTAGAAGGAGCCAAAGGCTAACTCAGACCATAAGGGGTCCAAAACATCAAACTAAGAATACATGGCACTAAGCCCAAGTCCACTAAACTCGGCCCAATACACAAGGCCCGGTCCATCTGGGTCAAACTAACAGTCACTGACGGTTAAATGAGTCAGTTAACAGTCCACGCCAGTCAAAGTCCAGGGTCAAGGTCCAACTCGGTCTATTGAGTCAACTCAGGTCAAGACAAGTAACTCGGTGGGTTAACACGGTTCAACTCAGTCAGCTTAACTGAGTCAGGCAACAAGAAATCAGTCAGACAATCTGACTAGGATGACTAACAGGTCTAAACTCACAGTAACAACAGAACAGACCAAGACCAACACAAACATCTCTAACTCTATAATACTAACTTCTTCTTCATTACTTCAACTCTATCAAATTTCAATCATACATTCACGTCAAGTAACTTCATAACCAAAACACAACAACCATTATCTAAGTACGATTTAACCTTTCTTCATCTAGACCAAACATACAATTCTTGTAGAATCAACACCACACCTTGTTTCTCCAGGTGCAACAGAAGCAGCATCATTATCTCATCTTAGTTTCAACCCCAAACACACTCTGCTCCCAACCACCACCTGCCATCAACCTAGCATTCATTTAAAACTGCACCACTAATTCTTAGCTGCAACAACAACATCACCACAAGCTAACACAAATATCACAGTTCACAAGTCCATTTGTACATCCATATCTTCATTGAAACAAATCCATTGTAACTCATTTCATCCCATGCAATCACTTCTCTAGAACCAAACATCTCTGCCAGCTCTTCATTGTCTCCATTAACGGCTCCATTAGCAGCAAAGCAACTCTCAGCATCACTATCTTATTAGTCTTATTCTCTGTAATTCATCAATTCAATTCTATCAGTCACGACAACAACAATACATTCTTCTTCACTTCAAACTTCAGTCACATAACCAATCACTCCACAGCTGCACATCCTGCAATCCATCCTACTTTCAAACTTATACTCATATACATCTACTGCAATATCATCTTCTCCATAATAACCACAGCAAGCTCAACCTCCAATCACTTCCAATATCAGTTCTTCATGTCCCCTGCCAGTTCAATAACACTATCACAGCCTCAAGCCAATACCACAACCATACTAATTCAACATTATCTCTACCAGTGATTCAATTTCCATCTCCACCAGCAATATCAACATCTTTATAATCATTTAAAGTTTCTAACTCAGGAATCCTAATTCCAAAATTGGGAAAGAACAGGGAAAAGCCCTAATTCTCTATGAAATCAAACTAAACTTCATTCAACCATTTAAACTTCAATCAAACACAAACCCATATCCTAATTCAATCCAATAACAACAATTTCACAAAGAAATTCGAATTAATTGAAACCCTAAATTAAATCTCAGAGTTACCTCTTCTGTTCGATTCATCAGCAGGACTGCTTCATCTCATCAAATAATCAACAACCCAATCAATCTTCATCCATTACCGAATCAATTCACCTCTCAATTCCTTATTAAACCTAATTTCGATCTTCACAAACTTATCCTGAAACTGTAAAAATCTTCAATTGTTCTTCTTCACAAATCAGAACCACGACATCTTCATCATCTCTAAAACAACTTTAACCTCTAGTTTACTTCGATAATTGCTCCCATAACTCACCGAGAATCAACAGAGATCGAACAGAGAAAGAGAAACAAAAATAAGGAATAAGAAGAGAAAAGAAGAACGAAGAGAGAAGAAAGAAAAGAGAAATGAATTTCTCTTCGACACGAGTTTGGTGATAAGGCCAACACAAAATGATAAAGGCACCCAAAATACGGATAAGGGCAGCCAAGCAGTTTAAGAATTACAATTTTGCCCTTCATACTAATCTTCTTTGTCCGGTATCCGAATGACACGTTCGAGTAGTCTATTTCGCGTAGATTTTCGAGATCTATCTAGTGAAACTAGTTTCGTAATCAGATCGTTGTTAGATTAATTTATGTTAATTAACGTTCGTCTCTAATCAATCGAGTCATTAGCGGTTAATTTGTCTCTTGACTGGTCTAATAGCGTTGACGAGCTTGAGGCTCGTTACATCACCGGTGACACATAACACATTTATTAGAACATTCAATGCACGTAGTTAATAATTAACGGGGTATCTTTTTCAAAATGCTGAATTAGGTTTTCGACGCGCAAAAAACCTAATGCCAAAACCAAGCCGCATACTGCGCACAATGGAAACGACGCCAAAACCAAGCCACATA
Organism: Papaver armeniacum; assembly: GCA_023531295.1. Classification (NCBI taxonomy): domain Eukaryota; kingdom Viridiplantae; phylum Streptophyta; class Magnoliopsida; order Ranunculales; family Papaveraceae; genus Papaver; species Papaver armeniacum. Next base: position 289,779 of record JAJJWW010004065.1, read on the forward strand.
CTGCGCACCATGGCAACGACGCCAAAACCAAGCCGCATCTTTGCGCACCATGGCAACGACGCCAAACCTAAGCCGCATCTGCGACCATGGCAACGACGCCAAAACCAAGCCGCATCTTTGCGCACCATGGCAACGACGCCAAAACCAAGCCGCAAACGCCAAAACCAAGCGGCAAAGCACCATGGAAACGACGCCAAAACCAAGCCGCAAAACTCGCGCACCATGGCAACCACGCCAAAACCAAGCCATGAATCGCGTCTTGTTATTAGTCACATTATGGCAACCACGCCAAAAACCAAGTTCTGGCATCTAAACGCGCACCATGGAAACGATGCCAAAACCAAGCCGCATCTTTTGGGATTCGACGTAACATGGCAACGATGCCAAAACCAAGAACCAAACTAAAGAGTTCACACGCTATTTATAGGCACCATTGCAACCACGCCAAAACAAGCCGCATCTGCGCACCCCACCACTTGTCAGACATGCCACAAGTGGCGCTTCCCAACTTGCCAAGCCATGATGGCAACCAGGGCCAAGCGCCACATGCCATTGGCACATGCCAAAAGTGGCGCTTCCCAACATGCCAAGCCGTGCAACCAGTTCCAAGGCTTCTCACCGCAAACTTCAAGATGCAAGACACCACAAAACAGATTCAACCACAACACACATGCCATTGGCACATGCCATGCCAAAAGTGGCGCTTCCCAACTTGCCAAAAGTAGCGCTTCCTCAACTTGCCAAGCCGTGCAACCAAGGGTCAAGCTTCCACATGTCATTGGCATATGCCACACGCCACTTGCAGCCCGGCATCGATGCTCACACCACTTGTGCAACCAGCAATACACTACACTCTTTCCTATAGAAACACTCGAGACATCAGCACATGTCACAAACTGGGGGATGCTTTTTCACGGTTTTGGTTTGGAGGTTACAGCATGCAGCGTACACTACGCTCGCAATAAGAAAGTATAAATAAGAATAAAGCGGTCAAATAAATGGGGAAATAATGGTTAAAACGTTTCACCCATAAACACCATGCAGTTACCACCTCCTCCCATTTACTCACCCTTTACTTTCTTCTTTAATGAGGCCAGGGTACGTTTTCATCTCGACTTGTATAAATAGGTCTTACCTATTTCTGCCAGACAACAAGTCTCGGTCAGGAGAAAATACAACACTCTCAGAAAAGGCAACTTTGCAAGCTCTCCCAAAAAACTTCCATCTCTTGCAAGCTTCCTAAGCTTTCACTTTCTGATACGAGTCGAGACACTACTCGTCCAGAACTATCCTGGTCTCAACACTTTCTTCGCTTTCCTCCCTAAATCAACCCTTCTCCTTCACTTTGTGACCGAAGCAAGTATGGAACAACCATTTCTTGGTTTAGGACAGAATTGTACATATTGATCTCTCGAATCTAAAGTGCTCACATGCAGCATATTTGTTAAGGGTTTAAACTTGTTTCTCACTCACCTACCGAACTTACCAAAATCGGCAGAAACGATTTTGACCCATAAACAATTGATGACCACAGCGGGAGGATTGATCTTTCGGTTACATATCAGCTTTCAGAATTCGACCTCATACCCCGATCCAGACGTCAAGACGACAGAAGCAAGAGGATTGTTTGGGGATTTACGATTCGACTACCAGACAACCTGGTTACCAGTCGTGAAACTACATGAAACAACTGGGGACTTAAGGATTTGCCGAAAAAACTACCTACGAAACCGGTTTCGCATGGAAGGATCCCGCTTTCATCAGGAAGCCCAGAAAACTGAGTAAGTCCATATCCGGCAAAACATACAACTCATTCTTTTAACATTCTCAACAAAGCTGTCATGCTGTACTTACCCTGTAACAACTACCGATACATATTTTCATGAAAACAGTATCATATTCGCAAGTAGTAACCAAATAACATTATCAAAATCATTCATCCCGAATGATAACCCAAAACCCTCATTGATAGCACTTTTCTATCAACCCAGAAATCCAGAAAATTTAAAAAAAAAAAACACTTTCCTATCAACCCAGAAATCCATAAAAGCAAAACCATAAGCCAGGTGTTTCATTTTCCTTTCAGAAAAAAAAACACACAGAAAAATTTCAGAAGACAGAAGTGCAAAGGAAGCCATTCAACAGTGGTTTACTTTTCTCGAAGAAGAAGTCCTTTGTCATTTGAAGGACCACCTGTTTCAGCTCCAACTCTTTGTTGCATGACCATGTACTTACTTTGCATCATAACGGTTACCAGTCACTATTCATGAGGTAGCTGACGCTACTACAGTAATATCACTACAAAAAAATTGACCATCAGCGACGAAAGCAATTGTCGCAAAATTATTCTTTTTCGTCGCTAATACAATTTACCGATAAAATTTTCTTGTCTCCAAGATCGTCGGAAAATATGCGTCGCAGAATGGTATTAGCGACTTAATACATATTTTCGTCGCTACATGGATTTGAACCTTCACTTAGTGTAAGAAATTCAAAGCCTTATCGGGGTTCAGTGGTGAAACAAGTCTTGAACCAAGTACCCCATGTGATAAAACCGGAATCTCCACATACTGATTTCAGAGAGTAGTGTGTTCTGTAGTCCGCACATTAATGGCCCTGCGCGTATCCTGAATTCATGAGTCATTTAGAGAGCGGTCTTTTTCTCTTAGGAAATGGCCTGATTTCCATACTCATATAGGTAAGTCTCGAAGGTGTTTCTGCGAGACACCTTGTGATAAGAGTTAGACTTATTAAGGATTTTCATCCATCCTGTTTTTCTTGCAGAATCCCTGCACTAAACAGAAATGAGAAGTTTTTACTTAGTGCACCATAACCACATCCATAACTTGTTGGTACCACATTGAACCTTGTTTATCTTTTTCAAAACATAGGTTGGGTTTTTGCTATGGGTGGTCGACCTTCCTTCACAGACCTTAGTCCCATTTCTGTATAACTTCATTGAAATCATTTCCTTTGGGAGACTCTCCAAAAATAGGTCTTCCAAGTTATACTCCTTTCAATAGCTAACTGCAATTACTTCTTTCTTGATTAATTGACTTACCGTTCAATTTCGAAGACTTTCCTGTCTTACATTTTCATTATAAGTCTCATTAAAGACGTTATAGATCATATCTTGATTCACAATTAATCAAGACCGCTTGAGATAACTTCTTCCAAAATGGGATCTCTACAATTAGGTTCTAAGTCATTCTTCCTCGTTAATTGCATGTATTTACGCAACCAATATTTCTAACATTATTAAAAATATTCTTATAGGATTTTACAAAATCTTTGTAACTTCTCTAGGAATCATAATTAACATTGTCAGTTAATCCACTAGAAGTCATTATATACTTGCATTTACTAGAGACATAAGAAACTTGTAGGCAACTTATATACTTGCTATCTCAACAAGTATAATACTTATGATGAGTAACTCCTCTACTCATACACAACCATCTACAAATTCCTACAGAAAAACATAGACAATGTGTATTCAACATTTTCCACCATGTAATGTAAATGTTCACCATTTATGCATCAGTAATATCGTAACACCTTATCATTAGATATTTGGTCGGCCGCCCAATCTTCCAACACGTTACATATTAACCGGAGTTTTCCACTTTTCTTTTGATGTCATTTAAAACATTCTGATTCCCAAGTTTTGGAACCTATAATTCTTATCGCAAAAATTATGTTCATGCCATAGAATTGTTATCCCGTCAATTATGACGATTTCGAGTTTTACTTTCCATGTTGACACATAATTCCTAACATAAGAAATTCTTCAAATCCGATAAACAGATAAAATTACCAACTCCGGATTTGGCTCTCGTTTACCCGTGAATGGTGGAGAACTTGGCCGACCATTGTATTCAACCAAAATCATGCACACTAGAGTACAACGAATAATATTCTTCATAAGAACAAACTCGTTTAATTACTCCACTCGTCCATGCCAACAGACTTTCCAAGAAGGAATCTTCAAATCCAAAATACAGATAAAACTCTCACAAATTTGGATTTGGCTTTCGTTTAAGTACATGGACAACTGATGGAGAAAACAGGATACATGTATGGGAGTGCACAACCAACCAAAAAACCATCACAAAATAATCCCAAAATAGGAAACTTCAAATCCAAGAACACAAACAAACTTTTACAATTTTATCATTGGATTTGAATCTCACTTAGAAAAAAAAAAACAAAAAAAAAAACACATGGACCATTATATACATAGATGCATGATAATAAGGTCAAGTAACTTTCCATGTATAACAAGATACTAGTAGTTAATAGTAATCATGGGAAACAGAGAGACCATTTTGCAGGTCAAGTATCGCATGGAAGCAAAATATCACTTTAAACAAGTAAATTGAATGCATGGAATTGTAGGCTTCAAATTTCAACCGTTAGTTCTAGGAAACACTCATACGATTATAATCATATTTCCACCAGAAATAATATCAAACTTCATGTGCATTTCGAATTACCACAGGATTTAAAGAGACTCAAACCATAATAAGAAATGCTAACGTTTCTCTGTGTTTCCGTGAATGCATATGCAATAAGACGAATCGAAATCATCCACACACCATGCTGTTGCAATATCATGTTATTATGATTGATGTAAAATATCAATTTGTACTAACCGTTTTGTTTGCGTTGTCCACTCTTGATGGAATTTGGTGAATAATAAATTTCTCTTATGGCGTGTGAAAGCTGGCCTAGCCTATACCTGATGGTGAAACCAAAGAGAACTGGTTACCTGGCTAGGTATGACCCGTTTGTTTCTTATATGTATGTATGTGCCGGCCATCATTGAAGCATGCCCCCCTGATCATCCACTTTCTATCACCATCATCGCCTACGTCTTTCTCTTTCTCTTTCATTATCTCACCAGCTCGGATGATAGGGATACATTTTTGAAGATATTTCCTACACAACCGCTTTCTTAAACTAACAAAATGCTCCGCACCATTTTATAAGTCCATAACATTCAGAATGTGTCCCACCAATTTTTAAAAGGTACGTCTTTTCAAGATCTAGGGTTCAAGATTGGTATCATATAGTTGTATCAGATCTAGTGTTATTGGATTGAGAAAATGGGTTTCTTCTCTGGAAATGTCAGGTCGCAGGAAAGTAAATACGAAAGCTGGTAATAAAAGTAAACTTGTCAGAATTCTGGATGGAGCTTTCGTGTGATGATGATATGTGTTCAAATAAACAAAATGTTTAATTTTGTGGATACTGGTTAATTAGTAGAACAATTTCTTTTTTCTTTCTCGGTAATCGGTATTTATTTAGTAAAAACCATTCTAAATTGGAATTGTGCGCCTATCCCTGCTTGCATTGAAAATAAAAGCCCGACGATCCAAAAAGGATCATAGAAACCAGTCCCGTACAGAATATCGGGCATGTTTAGATAGCCTACATGTAGAACTGTGTTTTCTACTGCATGCTTTCCCAAGGCCACGTTGTAACAGAGCTTAATCTTAAGAAACCAAATGCCAATAGAATTGCGATGCAAATTAATATGAATAAGCGACCTAATAGCTTAATGTTTGGTTTACTTTGATAGCTTTACATGATAATTAATAACATAAGCCCTTTCTGCTCGGATATGGTATTAGAATAGTATATTAAAATATTCTCTCATGGCAATCAAAATAATGGTATGGTATGTATTTCCGTCATCATTGAATCATGTTCCTTGATCATCCACTTTCTCTAAAAATTTAAGATTCTGCAACTCTGCGCGCCTTTAACACCACCATCCACGTCTCTCTCAATGCCAGGCATCAACTCAGAGTTGGTACAGCTATAGTAAATACGAAAGCAGGTAATCAAAGTAAACTTGTCAGCCATAAATCCAAACATATAATCGAGTTTTCAAACAGGTCATGTGATGTGAAGGTATTGTCATGAAAACGCAAAACACTTGATTTTTTTGCAGAAGAAGAACTTGTAGTTAAAAAGTTTACCGGATCCCGTCTAAATTCTTTGCAGCAAATCGTTAAATTAAACACCTTTGTTTTTATAATAACTATACTAGTACTGGAATTGCGCGGTGATTGCATGGAAACTAAAATCGAAAAACAATCATGGAGTCTATCAACCTGTCCCCGCACAGATTATTGGCCATGTTTCGATAGCGTACATGTAGAAACTGTGTTTTCTGTTGCATGCATTGCATAGGCCACGTTGCAATGGAGCTTAGTTATAAGAAACCAAGTGGAATGAAACAGTGGTGCGAAGGTAACCAACCTCATAGATTTGCAGTGTTTTATTTTTACGCATAATAACATAATCCCGTGTTAAACATATGCTCAGATATGGTATTATAAAATGGAACATGGAGAATAGTTATTCCGGTTCTACTGGATATGTATTAGTTGTATTTGGAAGAGAGTAGTAAATTATTCTCTTATGGGGTATGGGTATGTGACCCAGTCCTACTCCTACCTAGTGATCTACATAACGTGCAACTTTGCACTTCTTTAAATGATGGACCACAAAATAACAAGGTTTCTTGCAGCCAGTCCTTGTCAGCATCAGCTAAGCTTTGACCACAAAAGAACTAGGTTTCTTGCAGTTGCAGGTTTTAAATTTAACCTATGCACTAAAGTAACCTAACCCACGTTAAATGTTACTCTTCCTATTTAAACCATGATGTAATTCGTTTTCAATTCCGGTTGCTGTAAAATTATTAGTCCAGTATAGTATTACGGCCACGAAAAGTATCAAGTTCGAAATACAACAAATATTAATTCAAAACCAAATGCAATACATATAGTTAAGCAAGGCAATTTATTGTGTGGTCTAGGAAGGACGCTAGCTGCATTCTTATTAATAGGAGGATAGGCATTACTATCCTAGAGGAGCAATTTGTTCGCATCACCCAAATCACCAGTACCAGATGAGGAATGAACCACAGCTAGGTCATCTAACCTAATGGCTTCTGTATCATAAATCACTGCAGCTTCTTCAGGTGCATTCAAACCATAACTGTAAGGGCGCCTTTTTATCACAGCCATATCTCATTCAGAATCCTTACCCAACTTCAATTAAACACCTTATAGATTAGTGTGGCAATCCTAGAAGATTTCATGAGTCTAACAGGGGCATTCAGCAGATCCCCACTCACATTTACCCATGCTAATCATACATTCCTAATCGCAAAGAAGCATAAGTTTTCAGTACAACAAAATTTATGGCATTGTCTCTATATCACTTATTTGCATGTTCTGTAGATCCTTAAATAACAAACAAAATTACCAGCTCTAATTCAGAAAATTTTGCTGTTTCAGTAATCATCATATACCTGAGGTTAATTTTCCTTTTTCGAGTAGTTCTTCCATATGAAATATGCAAGGTCTAATATTCGAAAGAGTAAAAGGGTATAATATTCAGAAAATATTCAAGGATAATTGACGGGTAAGGGTATGATGGTTGAACAACAAGTGATCGGGTTATAAACATAGTACTTGTAAGGAGAGGTCCGATAACCATAGTAGTGTTTGTGAGATTTACTATGTTCACAACGAAAAAGCAACACACAATTTAAAGAGTGCAGAATACGGACTTTCGTATTGGATGAGTTAATCGGTATGATCCTCCTTTTCTTGTCACTAGTGGATTGCCCGTGCCATAATGGCACGGGGCGAAAGGGGTGCTGGTGCATGCTAACCAGATGTCCCAAACACAAAATCAAGTATATTTCCACGTATCACTTTGTTAACCTTTTCCATTCCCAGTCAAATTGTCCCCATTTTCTTTCTCGTCTTCTTCTAATCTCCGAGTTCACCACCACTCCATTCTCGTCTTCTTCTTTCTTAACTGTTGTTTTTACATTCTGATCTTTTTTATCATGTGTTCTAGTTTGTTAGTAGTCTGTAGTTTATATTTTTATTTTTTGGGGATTATCTGTAGTTTATCAAGGTTAAAAATAACAATTGAAGTTTGTTTTCCCCTTTTCTCTTTTGAAATACCTTTCTACAAACAGTTTAGTATATTTATTTTTTATTTTCCGAGATTATTTTCTTGACAAATACGATTAAAAACATTTAATTGGGAATATGTTTCTATTCATCGGTTGACTTATAACTTGGTTCTCCCGTTTGTAATATGAGTTTGGAACCTTAAACCCGACCCAAATTTGTATCTTCTCCACCCGAAATTTAAAAGCTTCCCTGTTTCAAATTCGTTCTCTGACTTTAGTGAACCAAATATCCTAATACGAAATGTAGCGATCCAATCTCTCAATTGATTTGTGTATGACGTATTTGGTGCTGGTAATTACAGTAGTGGTGCTGGTTACTGTGGAGGTGGTGCTAGTGGTGAAGGAATGACTGAGAGCTGTAATTAATGTTCGATTCAAGAGTTTCAATTCTTTTTGAAGTGAATTAAACACGGAGGGTTAATGAAATTTTGTTCTTTCAGATTTTCATACTCTTGTTCTTCCTCGCAGTATATCTAATCATAAAATTTTATCAGAAATTTATGATTTGTCTTGACTGGGATCGAAATAATGAAATTGAGGTGTTAATTTATTGATGAAGATGATAAAATGGGTGTTAGTTAATTGATGAAGATCTAGAAGGAAGAAAAGGTTCGACAGAGAAGAAAAGTATCGGGAAGAGATTTAGAATTAGAAGGAAAAGTGAAGAACATGTATCTACCCATGGGTTGAACGATAATTACGAAGAAGTATGGAGTACTCTTAAAAACGCGGAGGGGCAGTTCAGGAATTTCCTGTGCGACGGTGGAACGGGAGATTTTTCATTTTCGCTTATATTATAGATTATGATTTGTAAACATCAGAGTAGATGTATATTCATGGCTAATTGGATCAAATTGATGTTCAGCATCTATAATACCTGATGAATGTGATTTATCATCATACCTTTGACAATGTAGTTTGACGAATAATGGGTTATCGATGAATAATTTGGACCATGACTTGCATACGCACCTGAATCGGACCAAACTCTCCGGTGGAACTCTTGTTAGTATATCATATGTTATGATATCGCCGGGAATTACACATGATGAATTCTGATTCTCCTTTTCGGGGTTCTTAGTTTTGAAACGCTCCTCCATTAATGTATTTTGTGAACTGTGAAGCCCTAAACCCTAAAGCATAACAAAAAAAATGTTTGTGTCCTGGGAAAAAATACAGCTATTAGACATGATTGGGACGTGGTCAAAGACCTATTTCGCAAGTGTCAGTTCCTTAATATTTAAAGGGGTAATTCAGTTAAGGGGTACATTAGTAACCCCTTTGGAATCAAATATCTCCAACTCTTTGACAGACTTGTTTAGTTCACCTTTGCAGGACCCATCCATTAGAAACTTGGCCAAAGTAGTACACCTGTTGAAAGGAAATATCAATTAAGGCCATGAAAACAGAAAACCATAAGAAGATATACTACTATCGATTCGTTCTTCGACAAAACTACGAACATTTAGCAGGATGGTTTTCCTGCCCTGTGAAGGTGCAGAACTCGGTTACTCCCACTACAGATACGAAATCTCGGGTAAGGGTATGATGCCACACAAACATAGGTGATATCGATGAATCATCTCATAGTGTACCACCGCTTCTATTAATAATTAGAAATGCGATAAAAAACTAAGCAGATGATCAAGAGAGTTGCGCCATTCTAGCACAGGGACGCAGTAATCAGTACAGTATATTGTTTGAGGTTCGTCTTTTTTTTTCTTTTCTTTTTTGTTCTTTCTGCAAAGGTTAGAGAGGTATAAGAGTTAATGGATACAGAGAGTCCAAATATGGGTGTCAAAATCTGATTTGATGTCAATGAGATTGAGAATTTTTGGAACCAGGGTAAAGATGAGCGAAGATACAGTTGCATACTGAAAGAAGGGAGAGCGGGTAAACAGTAAGCAGAAGAAACAAAAATTAATTGTAAATCTTATGTTGGTGAAGAGATTATCCAGAAGTAACCATGGAAGGGAAAAAATCCATGAGATGATTGGAGTTTTAACATCCACACCGACATAAATGGAATTCTGAGCTTCTCTTGAAATGTGTCTTTTGTTTCTCTCTCACCGTAACATGTAGAGAATTGCAGCTCCAATACGTACCAGGACCTTTTATGACTTTGGAAAACCAGTTGGTAGAGGAGAAAGATGGAGAGTGGGAGGCTCCTATTGGATGTAGGATAGTAAAATTACTGACCATACGTGAGTTGCAATACGGCAAGAAATTAGTGGACCGGCTTCGTTTCAAACACGTTGAGCAGCGACAAACCAAGTGAAAAACATATACATCAATTTAGCATTTTATCGTGTTTAGCAAATTTTGGTTGGTTAATAACATCTCTTTCTTGGCAAGACCTTTTGTAGCTTTCTCGGTATTCAATTCCTAACTCGTGTTCTCGGACCTTCCTCTTTAACTCGTGGTTTTCTGCCATTAACCGCCCACATTCTTGTTTTATAACTGTGATTTCTTCGCCCTGATTCCAGTAGTTTGCAATCTCCGCTATCAGGGGTCTCTCAGGATCGTAGGGCTCAACCCACTCTGTCCAGCATTGCTCGTTCTCTGTTGTCGTTATCACCTCTTTTCCGTTTCTCCTATTAATGTTTTTCCTTGGTTCATCTGTTAGACGGCTACCCCATGGTATGGTTCCTGCCATCTTATAATAAAGAGGGTGTGATTCCTGAGGCTGTTAACCACAAAAGATTTTGCAGGGGATTTTTTTAGAGATTTTATTGGGACACTCTTCTAATGGAATAAAAGGACAGTAATTCTTTTATGGAAGTTTTATGGTAGCTAAAAGATGGGAGGTAATAGACATGGCGGTGAAGTTTCAAAAGGCCATACTATCTGGTAAATAACTTGCAGGTGAGGATAAATCCTCCATGTTTCTAGCGCCAAAATGTAGTTTCTACACCGGTTTTAATGATAATAACACAAAGTCTAAGTCATTTGGATCGACTCAAACATTAATGATATTATGCACCACTTTGACACTAATATGATCTTCACAAACACTTTCTATTGATTATAGGATGTTCTTACAAGAGATTCAAGGTGATCTTTCATACAACAATGGAGAGATACAAGATGAAGTAGATTACAAACTTGTTTCTCTCTTGGTGGTTTACTTACTTGCTCACTTATTGAATTCTATCTCCCCCTCTTCTTTATCATTTGAACCCTTATATAGACAAATATCTCAGTGGAAGACATCCATGTTCAGGTGCAAGATCTTGGACTGAGGGATTCTATCTTGGTTTGTCTTACTCCCTCCGTTCCACTTTAGATGATGTTTTTGGAGTTTTCACGGAGATTAAGAAATAGAGAGAGATATGAAAATTTTCCATCTATGCCCTTAAGAAAAGTCTTCAAATATTAGTTGTTATTAGGGCACTTAAAAATAAACTTATAGTTTCAAGAAAAATATTAGGGTGTTATTGGAAGTTTTTTTGGAAAAATATGAAAACATTCAAGTATCCCATGGAGCAACAGGGATTTGGTTACCTGGACGAGTTATGGGAATTCTTACGGATAGGCCGTGATGTTACTGCTAGTTAATTTCTATACACTAAATAGGCGGACTTTTCTTTCCAAGATAAATTTTTCCATATATACCCATATTTATTGTACATAGGTAATTGTGTTGGAGATAAGACGAAGGGTAAAACAAGAAAAAACATATAAAATTATGAATCTCATGCAATTTTCTTAATCTAAGAGAATTGTCTCTCTCCTTTATATATGTGGGACGGAGGGAGTATATATTATGCATTGCAGCTGGGTTGTGTTTTGATCATAAAATACTAGCAAAATTTGGCGTACATGCATGACTTCAAGTGATCAAGGGAAATTCAAAGAGTGAGCATCCCAACCCTAGTATTCTCTATAGTCAGGCTTAATTATTGGAAGTGAGTATTAATTAGTCAGGCTTCTGAGAGCTATCCCTATCTTATCGCGCTGCTATTTTCTTCTTCGCGTCCCTTCTAGTTGTCGCCTTGTTCCTGTCGTGTCTCTTCTCTTCGTGCTCTTCTTCTTTGCTCGCGTGATCATCCTTCGCCATACTTGTTAGTAATTATTGTGTTTTCGTGCTTAAGGCGATTAAAGACGAAGCGAGGTTGTAATTTTGTCTTGTGCTATATTTCGCCCCTACACCCACATCAAAGTTATAATACTCCCTCCGTTTCTGATAAAGAGATACTTTCACTTTTTCAATTTGGCCTATTTTTAGGCTAAAATGAAAAAGTGAAAGTATCACTTTTCCAAAAACAGAGGGAGTAAAATAAACGAAAAGCATCCGGAACAACTATATCCCTCCACAAATCGCCACCTTGACCCATCTCCAACCGTGAGAATTTTGATCCTTTGTAAGTATAATTCATACTTCTAATAAGGTCCACAAAACACCACCTTGTGTTTTTCAATTAAAGGGTCGTAGCACAGACAAAAAAAACCTTTTTCATCGAGTAAAAGATCATTGATTGGTGCGGGTATGATGATTGAACAACAAGTGATCGGGTTATAGACATAGTACTTGTAAGATTGGACCATGGACCAAACTCTCCGTTGGGACTCTTGTCAGTCAGTATATATCATATGTAATTATATCTCCGGGAATCACACATGACTTGGTCTTCTCCTTTTTGAAACA
>JAJJWW010004066.1:0-102630 GCA_023531295.1 Papaver armeniacum
TATCCGTGGAAAAATGGCCGGAAAGGTCGACCAAAAGATGAGTGCCGACTAAGACAAAGCCGGAAAGTGTATCATCAAAATAGCCTTTCGGCGCACGTAAAATATAGGAATTTTCACTAAACAGTCGGCAAGGTCCATTACACATACATCGCTAGGGCCGAGAAACCCAGGCATGGTTTTATACAAATACCCTTCCGGATTAAAAAACTCTATGCATCAGAAACATTCAAAAGAAGCAACTGGCGAGGTAAAAACAAAAAGTTGACGGCTTCATTAAAAAAAAATTGACGCCGGAAAGGTATACAGATGAATAACCTTCCGGCCCTGCTAGTAGCAGTTACAGAAACTATACAGCCGGCAAGTTCTTCACCCTTATAGCTTGCCAGCCAAACCCTAACTATGAAAATCCGGCAAGGTCGATAAAAAAACCTTCTTGCGTCGCAACCGCCAATTCACAAATTCGAATTTTCTGACCTAATTTGACATGCAAACATGAAATAGAAGTACTAGAGTGAGTTTAAACAAGCCCTTACTTTCTTAAGCGCACCATTTCACGTGTTTCAGCGGGAACAATTTCTTCTTCTTCAACCGTTTTTTTCTTCACTTTCTTAGCAACCAAATTTGCAATTCCAGGGTTATATTCATTGGGTTTTCGATTAGTTTCTTTCATACGAGTTGCCTTCTTCCGTGGTGGATCCATTGGTGAAGATTAATCGGAGTTTTCGAATCGACGATTTTAACGAATTGATCGACGAGTTTTAGTGGTGGTGGGGGTGATGGAGCCGGTAAGGTTGTGGAGGAGAAGAAGAAGAAGAGAAGAAGATGAAATGAAGAGAATGAAAACTGATTTAGGTAGTAATTAGAGTTATAATGGGAAAGGGTAATTTTGTAACTTTACCCATTGACCTCCCCCTTTGCCCTTAAAAAAGAGTCCCTATAAAATTGGGTATACCCCAATTAGTTTGAGTATACCCCAATCAAGCCAGGTTATTAAGGTTTTGGATTTCCACCAATTCAATCATATAAAACTCTACTAATTTCTATTTATTACTCAAGACAAAATTGAAATCAATCTCATGTCCCGGAAGATGTTATATTAAATTCTAAAATATAGTTTCTCTGATGTAACTTCCTTCGCTTCGTATGTAGCGATCCTAAAACATTACCTATCTATCCTTGCATACCACGTCTAGGGATTTAACCGAAGCACGAAATATCAATTCAAAAGCATAAATAATCAAGAAAATCACATGAACGATAAAACACCAAGCTATATGAAGAGAAATCACTAATCAATGAATCATTATTAGAAATATCATCGTAGAGTCTATATAAATAAATTGGTTTCAATCTAAACCCTAACAAACGATTCAGCAAACCATGGATGAAATAAAATCAAAATCACAAAATCCTTGTTTCTCCTCTACGGCTGTGCAGCCGCCCGTCGGCCCCCCCTTTTCCGGATTGTGTCAATACCCTTTTGAATGCCCGGCCTCCTTTCTTTCCATAAGCCATGCTTAGAAAATATATTGTAATGAATGACTTAATTTCCCTTCTGTGCATGTCACGAATGAAAAGGTAAGATATTTCTCCATTTGATACCGCATATACAATGAATGCCCACCAATAGTCTGAATTTGGTAAATATCCTGTTGACTTCCTCCCTCCACACGAAAATGCGTGTTTAAATGCAAGTGCTCCAAAATAGAATGAGGTATCTAACACGTGGTTTCATAACTCCATGTGTGCAAACAAGAGAAGAACTTTCTTGTTTTAGCATCTGAACCACCACCAGCATGTAATTCAGCAATCATCTATACCCATAATCGTCACCTCAACTGATTTCCAAACAACTTCGAATCACCCATGCCAGGACCACAGAACCACAGTCCCATCTTTATCTGCCAGGTCTTAACCTTGCACATAATCCATTGACTACACAGCTCAAGCAATGAGAGAGCTGCAACCAACTAATGTTCCATGACTATCTCCTTCTCGAGCTTCCATTTCGATCAGCATCTCCACTTTCTAAATCCAACTACCACCAATTTCAGTCCGTGTATTGCCCTCGATTCTCATTGCATCACGCATGCAGGCAAGGTCAACAACAGTAAGACTCCATCACCATTCACGTCTCTGCACTGCCTCCCATTGCATAACAGCAACTTCAGTCGAACCAACAACCCCGTATATCAGTAGCAACACCATATCCATCTGACCATTAATCATCCACCATTATTCTCAGTACTAACCACCATCACTGCCTGCATCAGATTGCCGAGAGCTGCTAGCATTACGAACACCACAGCTCCGTCCATCCTTGCCATCATAACCTTGGTACCCATCTCCACATTTCTCACCATCTCGGCAACAGCACCAACAGTTTCGTTGTTGTTTTAGGGCACTAAGAAGTACACCACTGCCACATCGAGCTCAATTCTATTCTTCTCAAACTCCATTGTCTGTATCTTCTCGGCAACTGCAGCTCTCATCTATCGACTGCAGTTCAATCCAAGAGACTTCAAGTTCCTCTCCATTCGATAACTACCAGCACCACTGCCTCTTCGCTCCATCTATCTCAAGTCGAACCAACAGCCCCATGAGTTCACAATGACCAGAACCACTTCCATCATTTCCTGCTGCGATCACCACGTTCGCTACTGCAACATGAATCGACTGCAGCCCAGCCATAACTAACCACAGCTCCCATTTCGCTCCATTGCCTATGCTTGACCAGTTGTAGCATTACGAGTTGGATCCCATTGAAACTTGACTTCATCTTCTTAACTGCGCACAATCGACACCATTCTTCTTTGAAACTTTTCACTTTTCTTCCAGCACCCATCTGTTCTCATGCCTTCTTGACTGCATTCACGGTACAAAATTCAGGCCACGAAGAATACCATAATTCACAACCATTTCTCGACTAATCGGTCTCCATTCGAAAGCAACTGCTTGGACCAAATGACTTGAACCGGAGCACAAACTCAGAATTGATTAACATCAAAAGCCTCCAATTACAGCACATGCATCCCCATTAATAGTAACCCCAATTTTCATTTTTCAAACTTAAGCACAACACCATCTTATTCTCGGCACAAGACCACCAGAAATAATTAACTTCATCTCAAAACTCCAGCTGACAAAATTCAGAACCCATGGACCATTCACTATTCCCTTTTAACTCCGCGTTGCATCCATACAAGAACTGAACATCACATGCAGACAACATACGTCTGAGCTTCTGCAATTTGCGACACCAGACCCTCCAAATCTGATCACTACCATCGTATACCGATTGCCCATAGCTCAGCCCCTTCTCACCGTTCAGTCTTATTGACTGCAATTAGGCCACTGCACCAACTCCAGACTCTATTATCTGTACACCATTTCAGTCAAGCCCCACTGTAGAGAATACCCATTGCAGCATCTTCTTTGTTTCCTGAGCTCGACCCATTAAGAACCTTCCTCAGCTGCCAACATCAGTCGGCAGTGAACTCTTCACTTCCTGGTACTTTTCTGTTAGCATTTCCAACCACAGATTGATGCAAAACTCAACGGAAACAGCCATGAGCCAATGGCTCCAGCACCAGCTCCACTTTGTTCTTCTTTCAGGCCATTCACCAAACAGTTTGTGTGCGATTTCTGCTCGTGAAGAGGTGCCTCTGTGCTTGATTCTGAACTCCTCTTTCTAATTTTCTTGACCTGCAAAGTCACATCCAACTAGAACCCAAGTTTCATCATACTTCCAGGACTGCAATCCAAGCCATTTTCATCCATACAACGTACCGTGAACTCCCAACTTCACTTGAATCAACAACCCCATGCAAAACATCTCTCCATTTATTCATGATGCTGCTGATGTTGTTTTTCAAACCAAATATCTGCCGGTCAATCTTCGAATTCCTCTTGTAGTTGTTGTACGAACTCGAGAATCACCACTTTCCATTCTGTCTGCTCCTGACCAGCTAGAACAACATCACCGGTAGTAACAGCCAAAACATACAGTCCATTTCCAACCAAAATACGGCCAGCACAATCATTCTCCATCTCTTGTTCTAACAATCACCATCTCCACTGCCAACAAACCCCAAAGATACCATCTTTGTTGCAGTGCAATTGAGACTATCATCTGATGTAGTCTCCTCCTGGTCGAAGTATTGAAATGGGAAGAAGAAATGGATTTAGTGTACGCCCGAGTAGTATGTACTCCCATGGTCAGGTGTCACTCAAATGGGCTAAAGAGTATTAGCTCTTAGGTACACATCAATGTTCTCATGGTTCCCAATCCAGCGTCCGTTAAGTCAAGTGATGAAGAAAATTCTTTCTCCTCCGGACGTCTGGCAATGATGCAAGGTGGTTTGGCTTTCCTCGATAGGTGTTCAAAGTAATGCCACCGATAACGCTCCATGGACTCATATTTAGCCGTTTATCCTTCGGGTATTGGATTTGCTTATATTTCCTCCAAAGAGCTCAAAACAATATTATTAACCAAAATATCGAGTCCTAGCTAATAAAAATATGGGTATAAAATGTAGCACTACGTGCTTATCAAATATATGAACATAAAAACATCTCAGCTTGATAAACTAAAGAAAGAATTTCTTTCTCAGGCAACTGAGCTCACGCTTGCATTAAAGAGAGAAGGAAAACTTCTTAAAGACTTAGGTTATGTGAAAGCTGAAAATGATTAGCTTAAACGTGATTTGTCATCATGTAAAAATGACTTAGAATCCTACAAGGTTAGGTCCTCCTCAAAGATCAATCACTTAAAAACCAGTTAAAGAAAAGTATTTATCAAGAGAAGAAAGCTGAGGTCTTAAGAAAAACAGCAATAAATGAATACAATGCCTTAAAAGGTCTCATATGACAATGAGATAAAGACTGTCACCGAACATGTCAACAAGCTAAAAAATGATATGTGTTCATTAATGTCTGAAAAACAGTCGGATACATCCTTCCTGAGATCCAAGAAATCTGGATTGTGCCATCCACTAGGAGGAAAGAAGAATGACAACCTTAAGGGTGTTCAAAAGAAGGTTCATGTTTTTATAAAGGACATGACATCCCCAGGAAATAAAGTGATGAACTACTCTCATCTGAGATCTTCACGCCATCCTACACATCTTGATAGAAGATGTTTTTATTGTGGAAACAAAGGTCATGTAATTAAGGATTGTCGACGTTTACCATGTTCGAACCTTAGCCCAAGGCTTAATACGAGAACTTCATCTAAAGAAGCCACACACAAACATGATCATCTCGGATCAAAAAATTCTCGAAAGAATTCTCTAACAGTTCATTACTAAAGAAAGGAGTATCATAAAGCTACAAACTCCAGGAAGTGGATAACAAAGAAGGTCATGAAACTACTAAAGGAAGAGGTTGATCAAGTCTTCGGTTCAAAGGTAATTCCTCAAATATCTTGATGATAGTAATTTCTACGATACATTTGGTTTACCGACAAAAGGAGTTAGGATCCTTAACAAATCTGACAAGAAGCATTTTTCTGATAACCATGGAAAACTTTATTTGTCCCGATCAGATACTTAGTATGCGGAAGAAATGCACTGACTCATAGGGTGCTCAAACTAAGTTTGATGAGTTCAGTGTATTTGTGGAATAGTTCAAAAGTCTTGGGAGATTTATGAAAATATTCGCAGGATCGCACTTTCCTAAAAATCCTTAATACTAAAGTTTTCGATTTTTTTTATTAAGGGAGAATATTTGTTTTCCATAATCAATGAACAAGCTTTTAGTAACTATTGATTTATATAAGCTTCGGTTTTATATATGTGTTTTGGTATTCTGCCTGAAACCTGGAAACATGGAAAAATTAGATTTGTATGCAAAGCTTTCTTCAAAAGTTTCAGAAAGGTATGTTGAAAAATTGGCTAGTGACTCTTTCGGTCATATAAATTTCAATAGAAACGGATCCGCTTCCTATATGAATATGAATCCTTCATCTTGTATGATTGATTATGAAAAAGAATTCTACAAGTTGGCTCGAACTTATGCCGAAACCAAGTTGGAAGTTCTGATGTTAAAACGCAGTCTTGAAAATTCTTTACTAGTTCAAGCTCAAACTCTCAAGAAGCTGGATTTACTCTCCAAAACAGTAAACGAGGAGTAATCCAACTTTCACTAGGTTGAGGAATTAGCCTTCAATCAAGGGTCGCTTCAGGGGATCAGGATAATCATTCCCATCAAGTGCAAGATATCTCAAGATTTTGAAGGATTCTAAATCCTAGTATAATAGACATCAATTTATGATTTCTTTCATTTCTTGTATTGGTCTATTATGAATAAAACTATTATGAATAAAATTATTTGATTGGTAATTTTTCTTGTGATAGTTTTCGGTTTACATAGTGTAAAAGCGGGGGTCTAACAACCACACCCAATATTTCGCTTAGCAATATGTATGGACAAACTCCAATATACTTTCTAGAGAATCAACTAGACAATCAGACTCAATCTAGATAAAAAGTATATCAAAGAGTTTATATCTCAATCTCTCGATTTGATCTTTACTCAAGCAAATAGAAATCATGAGTCTTTATCAAAGAGAGATAACTTGGATGGTACCAAAGACCAATATCCAAGTGTCAATCAGTTTAAATCAACAACCCAAAAGGTCGGATATTTTAATTGATTGATCAACACACAACCTGTGATATTTCAATTATATAAACAAATATAATGCGGAATAGAAATAACACAGACACCAGAATTTTATTAACGAGGAAACCGCAAATGCAGAAAAACCCGGGACCTAGTCCAGATTGAACACACACTGTATTAAGCCGCTACAGACACTAGCCTACTCCAAACTAACTTCGGTCCGGACTGTAGTTGAACCCCAATCAATCTCACACTGATCCAATGTACAGTTATGCTCCTACGCCTCTGATCCCAGAAGGATGCTACGTACTTGATTCCCTTAGCTGATCTCACCCACAACTAAGAGTTGCTACGACCCAAATTTGAAGACTTTAATTAACAAATCTGTATCACACAGAAAAGTATACATAATAGATAAATCCGTCTCCCACGAATAAACCTATGAGTTTTGTTCCGTCATTTGATAAATCAAGGTGAACAGGAACCAATCAATAATCGGGACTTATATTCCCGAAGAACAACCTAGTATTATTGATCACCTCACAATAATATTAATCGACGCAGCGAAAAAAGATATTGCGGAATCACAAACGATGAGACGAAGTGTTTGTGATTTCTTTTCTATCTTGCCTATCGGAGATATAAATCTCAAGCCAATTATTTCAATTGTACTCGTACGATAGAAACACAAGATCAGATCACACAACTATAAGAAAAGTAGTATCGGCCTGGCTTCACAATCCCAATGAAGTCTTTAAGTCGTTAACCTGGTTTTATAAGAAGAAAATCCAAGGTTAAAGGAGAATCGACTCTAGCTTATACAACTAGTATCACACGTAAGGTGTGGGGATTAGGTTTCCAGATTGCTAGAGTTATCCCTTATATAGTCTTTCAAATCAGGGTTTGCAATCAATGTTAGCTTGGTAACAAAGCATTTAATATTCACCATTAGATGAAAACCTGATTAGATTCAAGCTAATATTTCTCAACCGTTGGATCGAAAACTTAGCTTGTTACACACAAATGAAATGTTCAATTTTGGGTTTATGAACCGTACCCAAACATTAACTATTGTTGGTTTAACAATAGTCAACCAAATGGTTAGACATATGATCACTTTCATATCAACCATATTCTTCTTCACCATAACTAGTTCAAATGACTCAAATGAACTAGTTAGAGAGTTGTTCAATTGCTTAGATCTTATGTAACTACACAAGACACAATCGAAGCAAAAATGGTTTGATTCACTCGAATCTGTTCATGAACTTTATAGCCACGGTTTGCAAAAGCATTCCTTAGTTTAAATAAATAGTAGTTCAAGAACAACCGGTTTTAGATATAACCTACTCAAGTTCGCGTACTGGGTTTGCGGACTTAATCTCACGGAAGGATTCACAAACTCCAGCAGAAATTCTCGGGTCGAGAACTTCCTCCAGTTCGCGGACTGAGTTCGCGGACTTGGCTTGCGCCACTTCCATTTCTCTTGATCAACAAAGTTGGTAAACTTTGGTTCAAGGAATAAGGGATTATACATATATGTGTTTCCACAACAATGCTTATATCCTACCAATGGTTATGTAATATAAACTCTCATTTCAATCATTGAAACATTCTCAGAGAATGTTGTATAGCCGTTATTCACAGACCATTTTTCGTCAGAGCAATTTCCAAAGTGATTAAAACATAACATAACTTTCGTCACTAGGTAAAAGATGAATTTGTCTAAAGCGAAAGCTTACCAACACATATTTAGAGAAATAGATAGGCGAGTTAAACTCAGCTCGAAATAGCAAATGTGTATAATGAAAGTATATACGTCTAAACGACTTTTCTCTCAAGAGTATGAGATAGAGTAAATAGACTTTTGAGTGATAGATAAGTTCAAGTCTCCACATACCTTTTCGTCGATGAAGATCCACCAGTTCCTTGAGTAGTCCTTCGTCTTGTATGATGATTGCCATGGAGTTCTTGAACTCAACTACACTTTCTATCCTAGTCCGATACCTTTAGCTACATAAGCTAGAAATCAAGACTTATAGTTTTGATCACTAACATTGACAAACATGCTTGAGATAGCAACGCATGCGAGTTCGACCGAGCAATGCTCTAACACATATCCTGTGCTTAGTTGCTTTTAACTTATTATTATGTATGTTTATGGGATGTTTGATTTCGGTTTTACTACCTTAATATTCGATCTCATATATTGTGAACCCTTATGGTTTGGGTGACTTTTTGATTTAGCAGGATTAAGTTCTAGCCCATGTTGTTAGGCTTTATCAAAGTATCATGAAGGGTTCTGTTAGAAACAATATGTGAAAAAGTCACAATATGTTGAATCTGTTTTGGTTTAGCATAAAAGCATATGTGTTTAGACGGCTTTCAACTTTTACTTGCAATTGTTAAAACTGATTTTCAACCTTTCTCTGGTAAAGGTTGAGGTTTGTGGTTATTCTTTTGTTTATGCATAAGGATGACAACGTGGTGATATTTCGATATCAATTCTCCCTGGACGAAGATGCTATCATATTTGAGAAGTGTATACGAAATTTGAGGTAACAATCTTGTTAGTTAATTGTTTTCCTATTTAAGAAAAGCCTGAGTTTATATTATACATTTTTGTTGCTTTTGCTTAACAAAATTTCGGTTCAATTGATGTTTATTCCATGATGTGTGTGTGGATGTGTGATTCAATTGGTTCCAGTTAAGAAAAACTATTGTTATCTTGCTTTATTGTGTGGTATCAATTGTTTAGGCTTACAAAATTTTGGTACAATTGATGTGTGTGTGTGGTTCAATTGGTTCCGGTTAAGAAAAACTATTGTTATCTTGCTTTTGTATGGTATCAATTGTTTAGGCTTACAAAATTTTGGTGCAATTACGGTGCTTTTAATGTCTATGTTGTTTTAATTGCTTCCGGTTGAGGTGAATAATTATGCAAGTTGATTTATTTTGGTTTGTATGAACTATTTATGGCTTAACGAAATAATTTGTGTACAGGATGAGTTGTTTAGTCCAATTCGATTCTGGATTAGAGAAACTAAGTTAATTCTGATCTTAGTTAGACTCATCGAAGTGAGGCTTCGGTTATTAAAGTCTAATCGAATGCCTTAACAAGAAATGCTGGTTAACTAACCTAGTACGTGTCTTGTTTAAAATTGAAAGGTCTAAGTTTATGGATAATTAGAACTTGATGAGAAAAATAGAGTTTATCTTTATTTTGGTCTTATCGAAGTTTTTTTGAACAACCGGTTTAGCAAAGGGACTAAGGTGCTTAGTTATTTATTGGTTTGCTAAACTAAATTGGAAAAATTGTTTCGCACAATTGTTTCCTTGGTAACATATCAAAATAAGACTACTTGTAGTTTCGGTTTTGATATTGGTTATCAGAACATAATGTGTGGAACCCTCGTGCCTAACTCTACAGGTTTGCAAGTCTATTTTGATATTTGTAAGATTCTTTTCTTGTTGTCCTTTATTTTTTCGTTTCTTTGTCATTTTTGTGACAAAAAGGCGGAGAAATATATGGAGTAAACAGGTGATGTTGGCATTGATTTTATATTGATTGGCATTGCTAGGGAAAAGAACATTGGTACTTGAATATTTATCTAACGGAAGAGTGAAAGCACAGACTAAGGGGGAGTAACATGTCATATAAAGTGGTATAACAAAGACGTGCGGATTGAATATCTACCTATCTTCCTTAGGGGGAGTATTAGCTTTGTTATTATAATGTCAACAACGGCATTTTCAAGGATTAAATGTAAGCAGTTTTACTGTACTGTTGAATCGGGAATCAAGCGGATTGTAATGAATTCTTGTAATTTGTTTATCCATATGATGTAAGAGTTTTGTCACTAAAATTGACAAATTGGGAGATTGTTAGAGCATTGCTCGGTTGAACCCACCAAGCGTTGGTTTGTCAAGTTTGGTTGTCATATTTTAGTGAACCAAAACTCATGTTAAGAGTCGCTTGATTATGTACTAGAGTCAACTTCGTATAGGTTAGCTTGAAAGTATTAGGATATGAGACATTACAAGTATTGCGAAGACTTGAAGATGTGAGGAAGCAAGGAGCTACAATGACAACAATCATCCTTCCACTTGAGGTTAGTGATATTTAACTTGAATTGTTTCATTCCCTAACGTATCTTTCAAGTCGTGCATATTGAAAACATAACTGCGAAGCATATTTGAACTCTAGATAGACATAATATTAAGGAATACAATACGAGGTTTATTGCTTAACCATTAAACTTTGTAGATAAGACATCGCCATAATCATTTGAATGCTATTGTGATTATGTATGGGTATGAGGTGAGGATTTCATCCTAGGGAACAATGTTTACATGTGTTCTAAGGAAGTAAGTTCATAAACTTGTTTGTGGACCGAAAAGGAAATTTCCAAGTGTTATTGGTTTTGTTATTCATTGCATATCTTATGAACAACCAATATGTGTGATTGAGTATAACCGCTCACAACTTGTTGTGTTCTTGGTAGAACTGTTCACAAAGTCCCAACTTATGTATTGGTATAACTTTTATTAGTAAAATCGATCTTAAGTAATCACCTGTGGTATGATAGGGTTTGTGTGTCTGACCAAATTTGGGAGAGGGAAACCGATCCTAGTAAGAGGTGCAGTACATCACAAGGGGAACCGATCCTTGTATGGGGTGCATCAAGGTTTATAGCAGAAAGGGGAACCGATCCTATGGACATGTGCAACACATATAAGTTAGATACCATATATATATGTGAGGAACCGATCCTAGTACCTAGTAAACCGAATTTTGGAATGCTAGTGCGACTATGCACAATACTCACATGGAGGTAGAACCAAAACTTGTTTTGGTAGAACCGTTAAACCCATGATTTTGATTGAATTTTGGTTTGATCAATCACATAGTTCTTGAAAGTCAGATGAACCAATTCTAAACTTGTTTGGAAGTGTGGAAAATCGGTTTCAAGGTTGTAAGTGTGAAAGAGAACTTACAAAGTAAAGATGTCGACAAACTTTGAACACGTGCTGTGAATGTTTATTTCTTTAATTGTTTAAAGATATTCCTTAACGTTTAAGGGAAGAGAATCCCAGGACCGAAACATAAGTAAGTTAAGAATCTTTTAATTAAGGTTATTAATTTCATTTTGTAGTGAAATTCCAGAATTAGTAATGTGCATTTACGAATTAGATTTTCCGAGAGATTTCGATCGTTATTTTTGGACAGAGCATTTCCAGGAATTATGAATACCGAATTTGTTCTTTAATGAGTATCTTGAGAATATTTTCGGTTTTGGAAATTCATTGGCGTCTAAACTTCCTTGTTTATAAATACTTTAAGTTTGCCTTTCTATCAAACTAATCCTTCGTAACAACAGACTTCCTCTTTTGTTGTTGTTACTGGTGTATCCGCCTATTCGGAGAGGAGAGTAACCTAATTAGGCGAAATCTCTTATGGCTGCTCAGTTTAAAGTCTTCTTTGGGATTGAGAAGCTCTGGCGTATACCGTTGGTGGGAAACTAGATAATTGCGGTTTATCTTTTGATTTCAATTGATTTGATTGACTAACGGTGGTTGAAATCTGATTGCACCTAGTTTGTTTATTCTTGAGAATATTCTCTTCTGATATAAGATTCACTCAAACTAGTTCAGAGTTTTGACAGGTATCTTTAGACTGTTGTTAGTTCTAAAGACGATCTTGTGATAATTCATTGTTAACAGACTCGGTTCTGTGCGTGATTGATCACAAGAGATTCAAGTGATTGTGTGCAGGTTTTTATTGAAGATTTAAGAAGATTTGAAGACAAAGAAGATATTGAAGATATGACTTGGGTTTTATAATCTTTGGTGTGCACAATACTTGTTTCGGTAAAAGAGGATCCAATTAATAATAGGTTTATCCTTCTGGTAGATTGGATTGATTAATTGAGTAGATCGGTATCAACACGGTTCTTTGGATTAAAGATGTTGTTGGCTTAATCTTAAACGATTACTTCGGTAATTGAACATAAGATAGATCTAAGGACCTGACGAAGGAGTTTATGTTAAGATAAACGGAAAAGCCTTTGTCCGACTCATATCACTTGGTTGAATAGAGTTGATACCAAACAGATTTGTTGTTCCTTTACTGTTTGGAATACGAACCAAAGGAATTGTTCCAAGTACGTGACTTATTCATAAGTCGGAGGTGTGGGAATACAGATGGAACTAGGTGAACTATAGGGTTAGTTACTTGGTCTCAACTATATGAAGTTAGGTGTAATTTTGTGTAGCGTCTTAATCCTGAGAGTATTCAATTCTGGACAAGGTCCTGGGGTTTTTCTGCATTTGCGGTTTCCTCATTAACAAAATCTTGTTGTGTCATTTACTTTTATTTTCCGCATTATAATTGTTTAATTATAATTAAAATAAATTACACAAACGTTAATTCCTATTTACTTTATAAGCAATCCTATTGTGTTTGGTTAAGTCCGAAACTTTGTATCAAGTAAACATACTTCGTTGTTGTATTGTCTCGATCTCGTATCCATAGACGATCACACGAAGTATGAACCGATTAGTTGTATTGTCTCGACTCAGTCCATAGACAATCACTTTCGGAGAAAGGACTTATAGGTAGGAATTTGTTTAGCTTTAGGTATATTTGGGTACCCTCGCCCTTTCAAAATCTACCTAATCTCTCTTTGACTGGTAGACAGTCACTAAGAGATTTCCAAAGAAAAATCTACACTTTAAGAATCACCTTAAGTTTCCAAATATCTTATCATTCTACTTTGGCTCCCAAATGGTTTTTTTATTATACAAGAATAATTGTGAACAAACTTAACTACCAGAGACTAATCATCTATTTGAAGGCTAGCATCTTAAATAACCGAGGTACACAATGTTTCACCCACTTTGATCGACACTATCTTATATACTAGTATTGTTTTCGTAGAAGATATCTTTTCATGTAACTAGTGGTAAATTTATTGTAATTAATCGTTTGTCGAGATTTGAGATCGCTAAACTCTACGTGTTATATGATTTACACTTATCATGATTTATAAACCATTGCATAATCAAAGTTGTATTCAACAATGTCATGTACCTGGACAATTCCCATATGTTATTTTGGATGTAATAGTTTTTCGAACTGTTAATTAGGTTAGTAATTAATTAAATTATGTTATCAGTTTAATTAAAACGAAAAATGGGCCATTTGCCCAAATCCCATAAAGTGTGGGAGTAATGGATTTGTAAAATATAGGTCTAGGTGAAAAAGACACAAGAAATTTAGTCATGTATAGCCTTTACTTTATAGTTTATTCTTTATCATATCCTTTTCTCTCCCTAATTTAAAATTAATCGCGAAAAATGTCTTAATTTTCGAAATATAAGTCGGATTTTAATAAAATTTATATTTTTGAAAAGGGCTCGAAAATTTCTACAAAACAAGATCCATTGTTGATATGAAATACGGAAAAAGAAAATTTAAGTCTTCTTTTGTTCAATCACATGTATCACATTTATCACATATAATATGTAGTATAACTCGCTTATGTGCAGAATTGTAAATATTATATCATATACATAATCGCTTCAAATGTGAATCCATTGAGAATCACCCACAAATGTGAGATATAAACTGATAATGAATTTTTTGTTTGATTTTTCATCTATGAGCCTGTCATCATTATAATTAATGGCCAGAAAAAGAGTTGAAGCTGTTAACAGAAAAACTGAATTCAGTGAGTATGAATTGAACTTTTGCTAAACTATAATATAGACGAAAATTACATCAAATGCATAATGTAGTAGAGATTATCGGATATGATAAACATAATCGGCCACCCTGCACTTTCAATCCAACTGGAGAGCCATTTTAAATTCCCACCGTGGATGTTATAGAGTTGATGAGAAGTCTCACTGCGGTATAGCTTATAGCTAAAAGGATAAAGTGCTTGTAGATGTAGTGTTCACTTGGAAAGGAACATTGATCTTCTAAAAGTTAGGTTCCAAGTTTAAAATTCTTAGTCCTTCAATAACTAACTGACATGAACATTAATATTATAAAAGTTAATTTCTAAGCGTCCTTTGACAATTAGGGTACCTCATCGATGGAACCATAGAGAACTTGTTTCTTCTCTTGCACTTTCACTATTCACTGGTACAAATATCCACTGGCCACAATTTTGCGAAACAACTTAGCCACGCTTGGAGTTGAAATGCCGAGGGTATTAAGTACACCACAATCTTTTCGATATCAACCTATATGGCACACACCTTGCATGATCTAATATAGATAGAGGCTGTCAAAAGAATAGCAACCACAAGGTGTACACTTGGTATGTACAATAGGTAACGAAACCGAACTTAACTATAGGGGTCAAACCTATAATTTGATTAACGTACAAGTGCAGTTACTTTATTATAACTAAAACGACAATTATAATGCAGAAACTAAGGTAAAAGCACACAATAAGATCTTGTTAACGAGAAAACTGCAAATACATAAACACCCCAGAACTAATCCAGTTTTGAATACTCTCGGAATTAAGTTGTTATACAAAGACTACTACCAACTTCGTACAGTTGGGACCAAGTAAACTAACTCCAAGTTACCTTTGGTGGAAAATCTATAAATTAATGTTTTTGGGACCACCAAAATTTATTATATTAATTAACCGATAAATTAATATATTTTTTTGAATATATAAATTTATTATCAAATAATTATTTCTAAATATTGTATAATATTGAAATTTTCAAAGCAGCCTTTAATCTTCCGCTTAATTTCATTTTTTAATGTATATCAATTAAGTACCCAATTTATAAAGCCGTTCAATATTTCATTTTATTATCACATTGAATAATTTCTTGCATAGCTGTGAGAAGACAACGCCAGAAATTCTTACGATGATAAGAAAAATTAGAGACGAAATTCAATATGATATTGATATTAGCAAAAACAAAAGATAATTGAATCCTTTAAAAAAATATTTATAAATCATTAATGTACTAAATATATATGTAATGAATTATTACTTTATATTTCACATGGGGTCTATATAGGTAATCAAACATGCATTACTTTATAATTTTAGCAAATTATTAATTTGGCACGTTGTCCCGACTCGGGACCGGCTAAAAATATTGTTTTAAGAGAGTTTAGTAAATAACATAGTATTAATCATTAAAGTTTGTACAATAGTTCCATCAGTATCTCTGCGCCTACTACC
The DNA here is from genome assembly GCA_023531295.1 of Papaver armeniacum. NCBI lineage: Eukaryota > Viridiplantae > Streptophyta > Magnoliopsida > Ranunculales > Papaveraceae > Papaver > Papaver armeniacum. Next base: position 15,849 of record JAJJWW010004066.1, read on the forward strand.
AATATGGTCGCGCGTGAATCCTAAGATAGAGTCCGCTATCTCAAGTTGTTTCACCCGCTGTGAAGACTTCAAGCACACAACCCTTTGGATCGTCTCTCCTAAACAGTACATGAATAATTTATGTTCGGTAATCGCTCTAAATCTCAAGAACTAAATCATAGATATATGTTAAGCTAAACAAAAAGGCTCTTCCTTTTAAACTAATAAACTCCTTTGTTAGGTTTAGATCAACCAAGATCTAGATGATCAAGATAACCAGATCTAGGTTCATAACCTATCAGGTTCGAATACTAAAGAGAACCACCAAATGGTAGATCGTCGATCTATATGATAAGATATAATATGTGAATCAAATATGAACAAAGCTATGTCGGAAAAAGTGTGTGCACGAAGTAAATCACAAAAATCAGAAACCAATAAGAAATCTTCTTTTGTTCGAATCTCCAGTCTCCAATGTACCTATCGTCAGATCTAAAGACATATCTGAACTTTGTCGATCCTTGATCTAGTTTGAGCAACCTTATGTCAAAAGAGAAGGATCTCAAGAATAATAAAACTAGGTGAATATAAATGTTCATTCTCCGTTAGTAAATCAAATTAATAATCAAAAACTAAAATATCAATACTATTCTAGTTTCCCACCAATGTTATTATTTAGGAACTTCTTGGTCCCACAAAAGACTTTAAACAACGAACATAAGAGATTTCTCCTAATTAGGTTACTCTCCTCTCCAAAATAGTATTACAAGTAATACTTTTAGTTGGCTATTACTCTGATTACAAAATGAAGTGCGAGTGTTAGGATAAGTTTATAAGATAAAAAAACTTCAGTATTTGTAGACTAAGATAGTTTGGATGGCAAGGAATTTCCAAATTATCAAAAGATATGCAATTAATAAACACCAATTTTCGGGTTTGTTGAATTCCAACTAATATCCAACTAATATGGCGAAATCCCTCATGGATGACAACTCAATATTATCTAATATACAAGTATACTTTGAAAATGCGGGGGTACAACAACCTCACCCAATATTTCGATAAGCAATCTGTATGGACTAACTCTAATATACTTTTAAGAGAATCAACTAGACAGTCATACTCAATCTTAATAAAAAGTATATCAAAGAGTTAATATCTCTATCTCTCGATTTGATCTTTACTCAAGCAAATGGAAATCTGCGAGTCTTTATCAAATAATAGAGATAAACTTAGTACCAAAGACCAATATCTAAGGATCAATCAATTTCTAATCAACAACCAAAGGTTGGATATCACAATTGATCGATACAAAGCACAACATGTGATATTTCAATTATATAACAAAATATAATGCGGAATAAAAATAATACAGACACCAGAAGTTTTGTTAACGAGGAAACCGCAAATGCAGAAAAACCACGGGACCTAGTCCAGATTGAACACCACACTATATTAAGTCATTACAGACACTAGCCTACTATAAACTAACTTCGGTCTGGACTGTAGTTGAACCCTAATCAATCTCACACTGATTCAAGGTACAGTTGTGCTCCATACTTTTCTGATCCCAGCAGGATACTACGCACTTGATTCCCTTAGCTGATCTCACCCATAGCTAAGAGTTGCTACGACCCAAAGTCGAAGACTTTAATAAACAAATATGTATCACACAGAAAAGTCTACGATAATAGATAAATCTGTCTCCCACAGATAAACCTATGAGTTTTGTTTCGTCTTTTGATAAATCAAAGTGAACAGGAACTAATTGATAACCCAGACTTATATTCCCGAAGAACAGCCTAGTATTATCAGTCATCTCACAATAATCTAAATCGTATGGTAGCGAAACTAGATATTGCGGAATCAAAAACGATGAGACGAAGATGTTTGTGATTTCTTTTTATCTTTCCCTATCGGAGATATAATCTCAAGTCAATTATTAGATTGAACTCGTACGATAGGAAATGGCAAGATCAGATCGCTCAACTACATGAAAAGTAGTTTGCCTCCGCTTCACAATCCCAATGAAGTCTTTCAGTCGTTAACCTACAGGGTCTCGAGAAGAAACCTAAGGTTAAAGGAGAATCGACTCTGGCAAAACCAACTAGTATCACACAGGAGGTATGGGGATTAGTTTTTCCAGTTGCTAGAGTTCTCCTTATATAGTTTTCAAATCAGAGTTTGCAATCTAAGTTACCTTGGTAACAAAGTATTCAATATTCACCGTTAGATGAAAAACCTGATTCAACCAAGCTAATATCTTTCAACAGTTAGATCGAAACTTAGCTTGTCACACACAAATGAAATGTATACATTTAGGTTTGAGTAACCTTACCTAAATGTGTACACTTAGTTAGTTCACAAATAGTTAACCAATGGTTATCCATATGAGCACTTTCATATTATCCGTATTCATGTTTCTCATAACTAGTTCAAATGACTCATAAGAACTAGTTGAAGAGTTGTTCAATTGCTTATGTCTTTATTCATAGACACAATTGAAACAATATAGGTTTGATTCATTTGAATCAATTCATGAACAATATACCCACGGTTTGCAAAGATTGCATTCCTTATAATTTATTGTTTTAAGTTCATGAACTACTGATTTGAGAAATAAACGGCTTGGGTACGCATACGGGTATGTGTACCTTAGCTACCAGATTTGAGTTTACAAACTCAACAGAAATTTTCGTTTCGAAAACTTCCATGGGTACGCGTACGAGTATGCGTACCTAAGGTGACTGGTTTACTAGTTTGCAAACTACAAACTCAGCAAAAAATTTCGGTTGGAAAACTTCTGTTGGTACGTGTACGGGCACGTATACTCAACCTGTCTACTTCACCAATACCGCATGCACACATATGAACGCACTTGGTTTCCAGCACATGGATTTATACACTAATGTGCAAACACACTATATATGCTTATATCTATAGATGGTAATCTCAACTCTACATTTCAATCATTGAAATATTCTTCTATAATGTTATAACAATCGTTATTCACGACTATCGTCATCAAAGCTATTTTCAAGATTGAAACGTCATCATGACTTTCGTCTCGGGTAAAGATGAAAATGGTTAAAGCAACATCTTACCAACACATATTTAGAGAAAAAGATAGGAGAGTAAACTCGTGTCAAAATAGAAAATGTGTATGTATGAAAACTATCATACTTATACAACTATTGTCTCAAGATTAGGAGATAGAGTAGACTTTTGAGTGATAGATAAGTTCAAGTCTCCACATTCCTTTTAGTCGGATGAAGTTCCACTGGTTCCTCGAGTAGTTCTTTGTCTTCGTAAGATGATCGCCATGGAGTCTGGAGCTCGAATATACTTAACTATCCTAGATCGATACTTAGTCATAAGTATACTAGAAATCAAGACATATAGTTTTGATCACTAATATTGACAAACATGCTTCAGATATAAACGCATGCGAGTTCGACCGAGCAATGAACTAACAATCCCCCCCTTTGTCAATTTTAGTGACAAAACTATCAATACATATGGATTACAAAATAGATAAAACTTTTTAGCTTCTCGTCCACATGCTTGATCTCCTTGGTGCTTCAACATTACTCGAAAACTTCATCTTGTCCAAGTACTCCCATGATTCCATGGATGTTCAGTTCCTCGTCATAGTTGTTGAAGTTTCGTAGCCATAACAATGAGAAAACAAATGCTCTCGATCATTGTTATACAGTGTCATAATATTATTACACAACATCAAAGTTCTTATATCACAACTTCGACAACAATACTATGGTGATATGTATCACTCCCTCTTAGTCAATACTTCGTCTCAACATGAAAACCACTCCCCCTTACATAATGATCCGAAAACCATATGTATTTGTAGTGTGAACTACATATTAATTCTCCCCCTTTTTGTCAATAAAATTGGCAAAGGTACGAAAACGGGATCCTAATGAAATTTTCATGGAGACACTTCAAGACCAAAGAAAAGTACATATCAACTTTGTTTAGATGCAATCATAAAGTCGAAGTTAAATGCATTCATCACGGAGTTTATAAAGATACAAGATAACTCCTCAAATATTCCACAGCCGCACTCCCGAGAAAGATATGGAAATTAAGCGCAAGTTCAAAAGAACTCTCCCCCATTTGATGTCATTCCCGAAAGAACAACAAGAACGACCTTACTTTTATGTGTAAAGAAGGATTTCTTTGGACACCAAAAACCACAAAATGATTTTGTATCCAAAATTCTCAATTAAACTAACCACAAGAGAACCCATGATTAATTTAATCGGAATACATGACCAAATTAACCACAAACGAATTTATGATTAGTCTAGTTGGAAATGCTCACACAAGAAGACTTATGGAGCCTCACAGTATATACATAAAATATGGATCAGGGAAGATCAATACTGCGGAATATACAAGGATTCATTCTATTTTCCATCACTATTTTCACAATGACATACAATAGACATAATCCTCGTAAACAAAAGATTTTAACATATCTTTCATCAATAAATGACATAATAGGCTTAACTTTTGTTTGTCAAAAGTTCATCGATCTTGTATCAATACATGCATATCGACATATAAACGAGATAACTTTTGACATCGTATGGAACAATAGTTCACGGACGCAAACACACATATCCCATAACATATTGCAATATATAACCCCATAAAGATTAATACTGCAAAAAATAATCTTCCAAACCAACTTTAGAATTTAAATAAATAAAACTAAAAACATGAATATGAAAACGTTGGACATAGCTATGTGTACTCACAATAATGGCTATTCCAAACCCTAGTTATCCTTCTTAAACAAAAACAAGAATAAAGATTCCTTTAAGAAGTTTTACTAGACATTAAGATTTTTGAAAAATTCCTTGTCGTCCCCGAACTCCTTGTCATCAACAGCCATTGGAACATATGGTTCATGGAGAAAGGAGTCAATACCAATAAACCTTCTTGGCTAATGATGTCGAACCAGGGACTTCTTAATTTCCAATGATCTTAAAACACAAGCCTTTATTTGCTGAATCTCTTTTCTTGCCAGCTCCAACTCTTTAAGAATATCAGAAAACTTCTGAGAGTTTGAAGGAACAACTCTTGGCTTCCTCACATTCCTTCTTTTTCTTTTTAAAGTTGGAGGCAATTGAGATTTCTCTTTTTCCTTAGTGATTGATGTCTTAACAATCATATTAATATCTTTCCCATCAGAAGACATGGTGCTTGGAGTATCCATGAAAGCACGGTTTTGTGAGAGGAGTTCACAATCAAACCTAAACAACAAGTCTTAAGACATAAAGAGTATCAGAGAAGGAAATAGGAATGTAGGGTTTCGAAACCTTAATACAGGTTTGTACGCGTTCAAATCCCAAACCTATAAAGAGTGTAATTGTCGATAATAACCCTCTTCTTTTGGCAAATCAGTCCCTTCCACTATCAACAGTGATATGGAGGAATTCCAAACCAAACAACACAAAGCTAAAAACAAAACTATTGTTTTTTATTTTTAAAGCTTGAGGTGTGCAAGATCTTGTCTCTTTTGAACAGGCACATGAGACAAGATGCACATGACATCACAATCAAGTTGTGATGTGGTGAACAACAATTTGTCCACCATGATCCTTTTGATTGGAATTCATGGATCCCTGCCTTTCCGTATGTTTAGACCATGTTTTTTTCTCTAATGGCCTATATCTATCTTTGGAAACTAATCTCTCCGAGGAAGATAAGATCTTACATACCTCAGTTGTTTTCACTACGAGTTTAAGCTTGGTGGCTAGACGATCTGCTCTTCGTTGAAGCTTGTTGACATATCTCATCTTGTGTTTGTACTTGAAACACTTTGAAAACTCATGTCCCTTGAGAGAACAATAGGAGCATCTCAACGTAAAAGATGATTCAGGGGCCTTTGAAATGCAAGCTACTAGGCACATAGTTGATCCTGAAACATTAAAAATAGAGTTTCCAACAAAGGGTTAAATGATTCTTCCATCTTGATTAGGTTCTCTTCAAAAAGATTATCAAGATTGATGTATGTATTGCTACAATTATCAAAATCAATATTTTCACATAGAAGAGCAACACTTGATTTTTTTGTCTTCATCAGAATCATAATTGTCAGAAATCTCATCAAGTGTCACAGCAAGACCTTTGTTCCCATTGTATTTTCTACGATTTGGGAACTCGTTTTCAAAATGACCAACTCCCTTACACTTAAAGCACTAAGGCATATCCTCGTCATCAGTTTCATCTGTGTCCCTGCTTTTAAGAGGAATACGATTATGAGGTTTGACTGATGCTTTAGGCTTATCTCTGGAAAATCGTTTACTTCTCTTCAACAGAAGATCTCTAAACAGTCTTTTGATCATCGAGACCGAGTTTCAAGATTTTCATCTGATAAATCAGTCTCAGAGTGACGGTCTTCAGAGATATACACATTTTTACTTTTATCAAGTAATTTTGTGTCTTTTAGTGCTTTGAACGCAACATCCTTAGATTTGGATGAATGTTCGCGATCAAAGATCTTAAACTTCCCAACCAGCGTATTTCTGGAGAGATTATCAAGGTTATTTCCCTCAACGATGGCATGCTTCTTAGAAACGTATCTAGATGGCGGAGATCTGAGAATTTTCACCACAATGTCCTTTTCAGGAGTAGTCTTACCCAATGCAAAAGATGCATTAACAATTTCAGACACTTTGTGATTAAACTCATCAAATGAATCTTCATCTGCCATACGAAGGTTTTACCAATCGGAATTAAGGTTTTGAAGCCTAGCTTCCTTTTCACTGGTATTACATTCGAATACGGTTTCTAAGATATCCCACGCATCTTTCGACCTAGTGCAATTTGACACATGGTGCTGAAGATTTGGGGTAATGGCATGTATGATGGCATTCAAACCGTCGGATTTTTGCTTTGCAGCAAGTATCTCAGCAACATCATATTCGCCAAAATTCTTTGGAACAGTAGTGTTACCTATTGCCACAACGGGAGCATCATAGCCATTAACAACATATACCCATGATTGAAAATCACGCGCTTGAATAAATGCTCGCATAGCAATTATCCACCATAAGTAATTAGAGTCATCGAAGTCTGATGGTACGTTAAATAACACCTCTTTCCATAGAGTCGGATAGCTACAAACACAGACTTTTAAGGTCTTTAAACGTGTTTGCCTGCTCTGATACCAATTGAAAATGCGTGGGTACAACAACCACACCCAATATTTCGATGAGCAATTTGTATGGACAAACTCTAATTTACTTTTAAGAGAATCAACTAGACAGTCAGACTCAATCTTAATAAAAAGTATATCAAGGAGTTAATATCTCTATCTCTCGATTTGATCTTTACTCAAGAAAATGGAAATCTGCGAGTCGTTATGAAATACTAGAGATATAAACTTGGTACCAAATACCAATATCCAAGGATCAATCAATTTCCAATCAAAAACCAAAGGTTGGATTTCACAATTGATCGATACAAAGCACAACCTGTGATATTTCAATTATATAACAAAATATAATGCAGAATAGAAATAACACAGACACCAGAAGTTTTTTTAACGAAGAAACCGCAAATGCAGAAAAACCCCGGGACCTAGTCCAGATTGAACACCGTACTGTATTAATCTGGTACAGACACTAGACTACTACAAACTAACTTCGGTGTGGACTGTAGTTAAACCCTAATCAATCTCACACTGATTCAAGGTACAGTTGCGCTCCTTATGTCTCTTATCACAACAGGATACTACGCAATTGATTCCCTTAGCTGATCTCACCCACAACTAAGAGTTGCTACGACCCAAAGTCGAAGACTTTAATAAACAAATATGTATCACACAGAAAAGTCTAAGATAATAGATAAATCTGTCTCCCACAGATAAACCTATGAGTTTTATTCCGTCTTTTGATAAATCAAGTTGAACATGAACTAATTGATAACCCGGACTTATATTCCCGAAGAACAGCCTAGTATTATCAATCACCTCACAATAATCTAAATCATATGGTAGCGAAACTAAATATTGCGGAATCACAAACGATGAGACGAAGATGTTTGTGATTTCTTTTTATCTTGCCCTATCGGAGATATAATCTCAAGTCAATTATTCAATTGAACTTGTACGATAGAAAATGGCAAGATCAGATCTCTCAACTAAAAGAGAAGTAGTTTTGTCTGGCTTCACAATCCCAATAAAGTCTTTCAGTCGTTAACCTACAGGGTCTCGAGAAGAAACCTAAGGTTAAAGGAGAATCGACTCTAGCAAAATAAACTAGTATCACACAAGAGGTATGGGGATTAGTTTTTCCAGTTGCTAGAGTTCCCCTTATATATTTTTTAAAATAGGGTTTGCAATCTAAGTTACCTTGGTAACAAAGTATTCAATATTCACCGTTAGATGAGAAACCTGATTCAACCAAGCTAATATCTTTCAACCCTTAGATCGAAACTTAGATTGTCACACACAAATGAAATGTATTCATTTAGGTTTGAGTAACCGTAACATGTACACTTAATTGGTTCACAAATAGTTAACCAATGGTTAGCCATATGAGCACTTTCATATTAACCGTATTCATCTTTCTCATAACTAGTTCAAATGACTCATAAGAACTAGTTGAAAAGTTGTTCAATTGCTTATGTATTTATTCACGGACACAATTGAAACAAAATCGGTTTGATTCATTTGAATCAATTCATGAACAATATACCCACGGTTTGCAAAGATTGCATTCCTTATAATTTATTGTTTTAAGTTCATAAACTACCGATTTGAGAAATAACCGGCTTGAGTACGCGTACGGGTATGCGTACCTTAGCAACCGAATTTGAGTTTACAAACTCAGCAGAAATTTTTGGTTCGAAAACTTTCGTGGGTGACTGGTTTACTAGTTTGCAAACTACAAACTCAACAGAAATTTTGGGTTGGAAAACTTCCGCTGGTACGCGTACGTTTACGCATACTCAACCTGTCTCCTTCACCAATACCGCATGCACACATATGCATGCACTTGGTTTCCGACACATGGATTTATACACTAATGTGCGAACACACTATATATGCTTATATCCATATATGGTAATCTCAACTCTATATTTCAATCATTGAAACATTCTTCTATAATGTTATAACAATCGTTATTCACGACTATCGTCATCAAAGCTATTTTCAAGATTGAAACGTCATCATGACTTTCGTCACGGGTAAAGATAAAAATGGTTAAAGCAAAAGCTTACCAACACATATTTCGAGAAAAAGATAGGAGAGTAAACTCGGCTCGAAATAGCAAATATGTATGTATGAAAACTGTTAGAGCATAGCTCGGTCGACCTCGCATGCGTTGCTATATCAAGCATGTTTGTCAATGTTAGTGATCAAAACTATGAGTCTTGATTTCTAGTCTATTATAGCTAAGTATCAGACTAGGATAGAAAAGTGTAGTTGAGCTCAAGGACTTCATGGTGATTCATCATACAACGAATAAGATCTACTCAAGGAACCGTTGAACTTCATCAACAAAAAGGTATGTGGAGACTTGAACTTATCTATCACTCAAAAGTCTATCTATTATATCTCCTACTTCTTATGAGACAAAAGTCATATGCTATATAGACTGGATCATACACATTGACATTTCGAGATGAGTATACTACTATACTCTACTTATCTTTTTCTCGAAATCATGTGTTGGTAAAGCGTTTCTCTTTGATCGGGTTTATCTTCACTAGTGACGAAAGTCATGAAAAGTTTCAATTACTTTAAGAATTGCTCTGACGGGAAATGGTTTGTGAATAACGGCTATATAACGTCCTCTGAGAATGTCTCAATGATTGGAATGAGAGTTTAGATTACATAACCATGTATTCCTTGAATCGAAGTTTTCGAACTTTTTTGATCAAGTGAAACCGGAGGAATTGGCTATGCCAAGTCCGCAAACTTAGTCTGCGAACTGGCGGAAGTTCTCTTACCGAGAATTTTTGCTGGGATTTCCAAAAACTCGTTTGCGTGTTCAGTCCGCGAACTGGCGGAAGTCTCTTTGCCGAGATTTTCTACTGAGTTTGGAAAACTCTACCGGTTGTCTTAAGTCCGCGAACTTGTTTGTGATCTTAAGTGGTTATGATCTAAAGATGTGCTCTGAACATGAAACTTAAATTGCTAAGGAATGCTTTATGCAAACCGTGGCTAAAGTTCATGAGCCGATTCAATCGAATCGAATCATCTTTGTTTCAATTGTGTCTTGTGTAGTTACATAAGATCTCATAGCAATTGAAAAACTCTCTAACTAGTTCATTTGAGTCAATTGAACTAGTTATGGTGAAGAAGAACAAGGTTAATATGAAATGCTCATATGGTTAACCTTTTGGGTTACTATGTTGAACCAGCACACACGTACACATTTGGGCACGGTTTTCACAAACCCAGTAAACATATATCTCAAGTGCGTGTGACAAGATAAGTTTTCGATCTAACGGTTGAGAAATATTAGCTTGAATCTAAATCAGGTTTTCATCTAACGGTGAATATGGATTGCTTTGTAACTAAGGCAAAACCCTAATTTGAAGGCTATATAAAGGAGACATCTAGCATTGGGATAAACCAATCCCCACACGTATGTGTGATACTAGTGCGCTCACTAGAGTCGATTCTCCTCTAACCTTTGGTTTTCTTCTCTAAAACCAGGTTAACGACTTAAAGACTTCATTGGGATTGTGAAGCCAGACCGATACTACCTTTATCGTAGCTGTGTGATCTGATCTTGCATCTTCTATTGTACGAGTACAATCTTTGATTGGCTTGAGATCGTGAGAGTTCTCCTATAGGCAAGATAAAGAAGTCACAAACATCTTCGTCTCACTGTTTGTGATTCCTTGACATCTTCTTGTGTAGTCAAGTAAGATTGTTGAGAGGTGATTGATTAATCTAGGATGTTCTTCGGGAATATAAGACCGGATTATCAATTGGTTCCTGTTCACCTTGATTTCATATCAAAAGACGGAACAAAACCTAGGGTTCTTCTGTGGGAGACAGATTTATCCTTTGATAGACTTTTCTGTGGGAGACACATTTGTTTATTATCAAGTCTGCAATGTTGGGTTGTAGCAACTCTTAGTTATGGGTGAGATTAGCTAAGGGAATCAAGTGCGCAGTATCCTGCTGGGATCAGAGGCGTAGGGAGTACAACTGTACCTTGGATCGGTGGGAGACTGATTGGGGTTCAACTGTAGTCCAGTAATGTGGTTTTAAATTGTAGTAGAAAGTGGTAGTAAAGATTCGTTCAACTCAGACTTTGTAAAGATTTTGATTTCAGACTTAAAACTAAAATATATACACAAAAGGTTGTCACAGTATCGAGAGATTACTGAGACTCAGGATTCCACCATAACTCATTCATGCGATTCATATATTTATTCCGAACAATTATAGCTCAAATAATATTGACTCTAATTCTTTCCCAAGGTAGATTCTTAAAATATTGACTGTAAATCACTAGCATGACGCATCAAAAGCACTTAGACCAAGCATACATCATCATACGACATCACAATCAATTAAGAAAAATCATAAAACGATTAATAATAGTGCAAGTAGTCATAAAAGAATTAAATATAATTACCAATGCCTGAAATATGGCTTCCCCCGTCGTCCCAATATTGGGGTTTAGCTCCTCATGTTGAAAAAAACACCCAAAAGATAGAAACATGGCTCAAAAGGTGTTTTTATTTGAAAATAATATAATGCAGCGAGTTTGTAATGAGAGATAATTGTTACAAAACCAACTGTTACGGAACTCATTGTTACAGAGCCGTTGCGAAATTGAACTATTTGTTGGAGAAATTGTTACAAAAGTTATGGAATTCAAAAGAAAAGGTAACGGTTTCTGCGACTGTCCCTGAGTGTTGTTCTTCTTCTTCTTCTCCGGTACTCGCCTGCAGATTTTGTTCTTGACTACAACTTCCCGTACTTCTCCTAACAACCCCCAAAGTCTCGATACCCTTCTCTGAACCTCAGCCACCCTATTTATGCAAAACAGGGCTAAAGATATCTCAAGAATCTCTCGGTTATTTTCTTTTTTTTCTCTCTTACACAAGTCACGAGAATTCCTCTTTTTAACTCTGCTTTACACGTGAACTGATTTGGTAATACTCCGCCGAATGATTGATGAGCACGAAAGTGCGACGCATCTTCACCCATAAATACATTAGCTAGGACTCATTTTATCACTAATAAACTTATTTGTAGGTCTTTTTATGAAATAAGCTCTTATGGAGAAAGTTGCTCGAAAAATGTTATTTGTACCCGGAGGACACGTGTTATTCGGACTCTCAAATTTGGTTAAGGGACACCTCAATTACTTAGGGGCACCTTATTTGATAAGGGGCACCTTCTTTACTATCCAGCACCTATTGCTTTTCACACTCCGGATTTGGCTAAGGGCTGTCCACCTTTCTTCTTCGTTTAAATTCAATTTGGCGGGAAAGAAAGACCATTCACCTGCGATATTTGTGTATTGGATTTGGACGTTATTTTCTCATAGTTCTTCACGGGATTTGGTTGGTTTAGCATGTTTGACTAAAACAGGAACATTACTAGAGTTAAAATTGGAAAGAAGAGAAGATTTCTTGTGAACAGGGGCAGTATTAAAGACTCAATATTTTGTTTGATTTTAATGAGATTTCTTAAGATTCTTAGTGGAATTTGATTGGCAGTATCTTGTTAAGATGAAACAGGAATGGTAAGTTAGTTGGATTCGAAGAAATAGGAGTCAATGTGGCGATGAAATAAAACATAGACACGAGAATATTTCACGTTCTCTATATCATATCCCGAGTAAAACTGAGACTGGTTTGAGGTGTTAAAGAGTTTGACTCTGTCAGGGATGATTATAGCAACATGTAGGAGTGTGTTGTGTGGAAGAAATCAACGTGCGAAGGTGAATAAAGAAATCATTTCCCGTTTTGCAGCAAAGAAGGAAAGAAGATTTTATGGAGTTATTACGGAGTTATATCGATCCTGATGAGTATAAAAAGGGAGTCGAGGCATTATAGAAGGGGATGGAGAGTTTGGGGAGTTAGCAGAGACGAGAGAATCAAGAAAATCGAGTTGCAGAAATTTCTGCTGCTGCTGCTGTTCCAAGAACGCGAAGAACATTAAGCTGCCAAAGCCTGTCGTTAAAAACCGTGGTTTATTCTCGGTTTTGCAACAGTCTTTGCAGCGACATATCAACAGTGATTACATCACTTTCTATATATCGATATCGTATATGAGTGGATTGCAACGCTCCTCTGCTTTGTTGTAAATTCTGGTTTATTTGATTTTCTCCTTTTTATCATTTGTAAACACTTTTTGAGCCATGAATAAATATTTTAAGTGTGTTTTCAACGTGATGAGCTAAACCCCGACACTGGGTCGACGGAGGAAGCCGAATTTCATATGTGGGTAATTTTAATTAATTCTTTATATGACTTTTGCATAAATTAAAATAGAATTATGATTTGAAAAAATTAATTATCATTTTATTAGATGGGTCATGCTTGCTTAGATGTTTGATGGCCCATGCTTACGATTTATAATTAATGTTTGGAAAATCTACATTGGCAAAAATAAGAGTCCTTGTTGTTTTGTTTATTGAGCGATAATTGTTGAAGAATAATAATTGAACCTATTAATATGAATGCGGTGGAATCCTAGACGACTCTCGCTTTTGTTTAAACCTTTAAATTTAATCTTCGCAAGTCTGAGAGAACGAATCTTAATTACTACTACGAAAACACTAAGAAAAATCTTAAATCATTTTGGCGGCGTTTAAATGGATTTGTTTTTAGATTAATTTTTAGGTTTATTATTTATTTATTTTTGTACAGTATTTTCTTTTTCCTTTTTATGCGTTTCTTTTTATATTTCTTTTCAGGGAATTTTTGAGGATGATGACTTCTTCTGAGGAGACGTCACCTGCAATGACGCTGGCGGAATATATGCGTAGAAATTCAAATTATCAGGCAACTTCATCAGAGATGACGCTTGGTGAATATATGCATAGGCAACGGTATGGAGTTTTTGCTCCATAAATAGTAAGTGAAGAATCACATGAAACTATATATGAGAAGTATTACAAACACACACCGCCTAGTTTGGAACAAAGATTGAGAGTTCTTGAATGTCAAAGATTATTTGCTGATGATGATGAATCTGGTGGTGACTCTCTGTTCCAAACAGAACATATAGATGACCCTGTGGATGATTGTGTGGATGATTCGCCTAATTCCATAGATGAATCTACCTTACAAGATCATTCACCCGACTTAGAGGTTGTTTCTAGACCACTAGACTTCCAAAAGTTGCCTAATTTAGGGTTAGAATTGTGTGCTTCTAAAGTGTTGTTGGATTACTTTGCATCTAAGTACCCAGAGGATTTGCCTATTTCTAATACCGTGCATGAGCCAGTTGAAAATTTCCCAGTCTCAATAGAATCCCCATATTTTGTTCTTTACGCACTTCCATGTGCAGTAAAAACTTGGTTTAGGGGTAAATCTTGGTTTTTGATAGTTTCAGCGTCTCCGCGTTTTCATGACATAAGTGTGAAGCTGTCGTTTGTAAATATTGTATTTTGGGTCGATCCCCAAGTTTTCAGGTTATTAGTTTATGGGGATCCGTTTTTGTACAGTCCAGTAGGTATAATTATTTATTTATGTTTGTTTACTTTTGTTTACTTTTGTTTATTTTATTTTTAATTTCCCATCTTAAATTTTACGTTGGATGACTCAATTAAATTGAGCACAATGTAATATTTAAGTGTGGGGGAGTGGTTATTAATTTCTTCTTTTAATTTTTTTTTCCAGGAATTTTCTTGCGTATTGTGACCAGCTCTTGAGCGGGTCTAAAAAGATAATAAAAATATTATGACCAGCTGTGTAGCGGGTCTAAAAAAAAATAAAAAAATAAAAAAAAATAAAAAAAATTATAATTGCTAAACTTATGACCAGCTGTGTAGCGGGTCTATTTTTATGCATTTCCTTATTATGACCAGCTGTGTAGCGGGTCTCTAAAAAAAAAAAAAATTTATTATGGTTTTTTTGGGTTATGACCAGCTGTGTAGCGGGTCTAAAAAAAAAATTGTCTTATGTATGTGGCATTTGTCATGACCAGCTGTGTAGCGGGTCTAAGTCTCTTATTTATGACCAGCTGTGTAGCGGGTCAATCTTCTGTTTTGCTCGAGGACTAGCAAAATGTAAGTGTGGGGGAATTTGATGAGCACGAAAGTGCGACGCATCTTCACCCATAAATACATTAGTTGGGACTCATTTTATCACTAATAAACTTATTTGTAGGTGTTTTTATGAAATAAGCTCTTATGGAGAAAGTTGCTCGAAAAATATTATTTGTACCCGGAGGACACGTGTTATTCGGACTCTCAAAGTTGGTTAAGGGACACCTCAATTACTAAGGGGCACCTTATTTGATAAGGGGCACCTTCTTTACTATCAAAGCACCTATTGCTTTTCACACTCGGATTTGGCTAAGGGCTGTCCACCTTTTTCTTCTTCGTTTAAATTCAATTTGGCGGGGAAAGAAAAGACCATTCACTGCGATATTTGTGTATTGGATTTGGACGTGATTTTCTCATAGTTCTTCACGGGATTTGGTTGGTTTAGCCTGTTTGACTAAAACAGGAACATTACTAGAGTTAAAATTGGAAAGAAGAGAAGATTTCTCGTGAACAGGGGCAGTATTAAAGACTCAATATTTTGTTTGATTTTCTGACCGAGATTTCTTAAGATTCTTCCGTGGAATTTGATTGGGAGTATCTTGTTAAGATGAAACATGAATGGTAAGTTAGTTGGATTCGAAGAAATAGGAGTCAATGTGGCGATGAAATAAAACAGAGACACGAGAATATTTCACGTTCTCTATATCATATCCCGAGTAAAAGCGAAATTTGGTTTGAGGTGTTAAAGAGTTTGACTCTGTCAGGGATGATTATAACAATATGTAGGAGTGTGCTGGGTGGAAGAAATCAACGTGCGAAGGTGAATAAAGAAATCATTTCCCGTTTTGCAGCAAAGAAGGAAAGAAGATTTTATGGAGTTATTACGGAGTTATATCGATCCTGATGAGTATAAAAAGGGAGTTGAGGCATTATAGAAGGGGATGGAGAGTTTGGGGAGTTAGCAGAGACGAGAGAATCAAGAAAATCGAGTTGAGAAATTTCTCTTCTTCTTCTTCTTTGTTCCAAGAACGCGAAGAACATTAAGCTGCCAAAGCCTGTCGTTAAAAACCGTGGTTTATTCTCGGTTTTGCAACGGTCTTTGCGGCGACATATCAACAAATGATTACAAAACTTTCTATATATCGTATATTTGTAACCGTGGATTGCAACGCTCTCTCTTTGTTGTAAATTCCTGGTTTATTTGATTTTTCTCCTTTTTATCATTTGTAAACACTTTTTGATCCATGAATAAATATTTTAAGTGTGTTTTCAACGTGATGAGCTAAACCCCGACACTGGGTCGACGGAGGAAGCCGAATTTCATATGTAGGTAATTTTAATTAATTCTTTATATGACTTTTGCATAAATTAAAATAAAATTATGATTTGAAAAAATTAGTTATCATTTTATTAGATGGGTCATGCTTGCTTAGATGTTTGATGGCCCATGCTTACGATTTATAATTAATGTTTGGAAAATCTACATTGGAAAAAATAAGAGTCCTTGTTGTTTTGTTTATTGAGCGATAATTGTTGAAGAATAATAATTGAACCTATTAATATGAATGCGGTGGAATCCTAGACCCAGTGACTCTCGCTTTTGTTTACTATTTTCGCTTTTGTTTAAACCTTTAAATTTAATCTTCGCAAGTCTGAGAGAACGAATCTTAATTACTACTACGAAAACACTAAGAAAAATCTTAAATCAAGGATCCAAGTAAATCTAGGAATAATATTCTTCCCTTTTCTCAGCACGGTACTTCCCAAGTATGAAACAAATACCCTATATAATTCCAACTCCATGTATTATCGTGAACAATGATTTCCTTCCCTTTTTCACGTAACCAATACTATTACCAACCCCTGTTTCTTCGTTCCAGGTAAATCCAAACCCAAATCCGAGTAGAACTCCGACTAAAACTCGTGTAAAACAATTCCAGGAAGTCACGCTGTTGCAGCTTTTATTTCCCGCCAAATTTGAAATTTAAAGGAAGAGGATGACCTCCCCTTATCTAGCTCCGGTGTGCCAATAACACTTGGGGTGTCCTGGGGTGTAATTAGCAAGTGGAAGCCCCTTAGTAAATGAGGTGCCCCTTATCCAAATGAGGGGTGTCTTTAGTGATTTTCTCCCACGAGCGCAAATACCACTTTTCGAGCCAATTTTTCCACGCATGTTTATTTCTCCAAAAACACCTACAAAGACACAAAAAGCCATAATAAATACAAAATCGAGTACTAACAATATATGCAATTGAGATTAAATCGGACACAAAAATGTGTCTATCAAATACCCTCAAACTTATTATTTGCTAGTCCTCGAGCAAATCAAATCTAGAAAATAAAATCCTAACTCTTTGTCATTTGGCATCGTCGATTGCATTTAGCGTATGCAATAAGCCTTTAAACCCCTAAGTGGCCCTAGTGGCCGAGTTATAGTCTCGGGAGGGCTTACAAGAGATATACCCACAAAACCTTTACTCTCAAGACCCTAGATATCTAGACAAAACCTTGGAAGGCACTAAAGAGTCTCCTTGGTTGGCATACTTATTGACTACAGAAGGAAGTACCCTGATGCGAAATTCCAATTGATGTATACGAGTTTGCACTCAAGCATACTAAAATTCATATATAAGTCACAGAGCTCTACTCAAATAGTTTCTAGACATCATAACCGGAGTCAACCAATCACATGGACAAATTAAGAAATGGATACAGAAAAACATAGATGGTTTTGATGTTGACTAAGGTGAACGGTGTTTTCTATATCGTCTGAAGGCCACTGCCAAAATGAACCTATCCTAATAGACTGAGATCTTGGTCTAGACTAATATCAACACATTGGCATATACAAGGGAACCATTGATCGATAATCCTAACTCTAGAGTCAACACAACCTGGCATATACAAGGGTTCCGTGGTGGTCGACTTTATTGAATTTATTAGGTTGGTCTGATGGTCTGGTCTCAATTTCTCTTTTTTTTTTTTTAATATATATATATCTCAATCACTCTATTTCACCCTAGCAGTGGTAACAACTTGAATCGTGAGCCCCACCTAATCACTTAGAGAAACATATTTTAAAAACAAAATAAAATAAAAATAGAAGTGAAAAGGACTCAATGAGATATGGTGAAACTATCATGTTATTTCTAACACCCGAGCTCTGTGCTTTTATGAATAGACTCTTTAGATGTTTCCATCTAATCAGATTGGTTCCTCAACTCCTACAACCAAAATGCTTCCATCCACTTAGATTGGTTAGTGCCATCCTTAATAAGCATAAATTTCTAGGCTCTGGAGTTTAACAATGCAACTAAAATGTTTTTCCCATACCCCCAAACTTAAATCTAACATTGTCCTCAATGTTGTAAAGATAAAATTAAAAGCATGAACAAGGAGGAACTGTTACCATTTGAAGCAAAAAGAGTTAAGGAAAGATATTACCGTGTCGCATGAATATTGGGTTACCTCCCAAGAAGTGCTAATTTTAAAGTCTTCATCCAGACTAAGAAAGGATTAGTCGCCTCATAAAATCATAAAGTAATAGCCGAAATTTCTGTGGGTCATCAAAACCAAATAGAGCTATCACAAGAAAAAGGAATCTGCAACACGCCAAGAAAATTAACAAATAAAGCACACCCTTGTCTAGTTTCCTGTTTAAGACAACTACATCTAGCTGTGGTTCAGGTTCAGGCTCTATGAAAGGGTCTAAATAAATTTCTTTGAGCTGCACTTCCTCATAGCTAAGATCCGATTCAGGTATTAGAGTTTGGAAAAACTCAAAAAACTTAGAAGCACATAATAATAACCTGAATAATTGCGGATCCTTAAAGTCAATCAGTTTTGACTCACACAATTGACCACGATGAAACTGGCGGTCAATCATAATAAAATGTGTCGATATTAATTTCCTAAAGTACTTAGGCTCAGTCTCAAAATTAATAATTGACACATCTGAAACTTATACATTCCCACAATTGGTTGAAAAATATTTGGTGGGAAAACAAAGTCAATCTGGGTATCATAGCCTGAATAAACCACATCAACCAGAGGATGGGTTTCTAACAACTGAATTTCGTCCCGGACATTATTAGGTTCAGGAAAACGTGTATGAAGATAATCTTGTAAAATGGTTGAGGCACATATGTCAACTCCGAAGTCAGGGACCCTTCTAAGAGTTAAGGCACATGGAGAATGATAATCACCCCTAAACTTAGAGTTTTCAGTGTCTCTAGAAAGACTAGTCACAACTTCCCTAATTTCAAGGTCATCTGATTCCTGAAAATGGTCAATTGATTCCTCTAAGTCAGGTTCATCCTCACTCATTTCTACGAGTTCATTTTCTTTGTCTAAGACTAATGTTTCTAAATCGCTAGACTCTAAAACAATATTCTCAGAAGAAACTCGTTCCTCTAAACCATCATCGTCTTCGTAATCATAAGGAAAAACTACATCGTCTAAAACGGTGGAATCTCTAGTCAAATCCTCGTCCTTTTGAATAGGTGAATAATTATTAAAATTATTTGGATTTGAACTAGAAACATTATCATTATTAAGCTCAATTGAAGTAACAAATTCCTGATCACTATGCCTACTTATTTCAAATTCTTCATCAACACTATCCTCATCATAATCATCATTATAATAACATGAAAATGGTTGAACCTCATCTAAACAAGTAGTGTTACCAATTTTATCCTCATCATCTTGATTATGCAAATAACTATCCTCATTTTCAAGGGTATTATTGGAAACACTGTATTGGAAATCAAGATTATTTCGAGCAATTCTTTCATTCATCTCAGCTATCATCTTGAGGGATTCCTCAATAGTAAGTTTTCTTTCGTCATAAACTAAGTTATTCATCTTAGCTAACTTACGTGTCGACTCCTCTAATTTCCTGAGAGACTCTTCTAAAGGAGAAATATAAGAATTTTGCTCGTATGACCCGTGCGTGTGTGGATAGTAATTGGGCTCATCATGGTATGAGCCATAACCTTGAAAAGGCTGATGTTCCCAACCATTATTCACACTATGGTCAAAGTAGTAACGTCCATTTTGAGACTCAGTCGGATATTCATTGTATTGGCTATTGTAATACCAGTTCGACATTCTATTGCAGGGGTGTGAGTTGTCACACAAAATAAAACCCACTGACAGGGGATTCGTGGGTGGATAGAGTCTTACCTCCGTACAGACGGGCGATGAACCTTTGAAGTCGACTTAGGACACCGACTCCTATGTCGGTGTATACGAACCCGAGGGGCCGAGACAGATCGTAATCATCGTCCTTCCTCGCAAAGCAGATTTATATTTAATTTTTAACCCTTCCTTAGGGTTTTAAAAATAATGTCCAGTCCAAAATATAAAGTCCAAAAATAAAAATGTCCAAAAAGAAAAAGAAAATTTACAAAAATAAAAACCCTATTTACAGTTTCTAAAAATAAAACAAAATAATAACTATATAAAAAATCTTCTTCTTTACTCCTGTCAGATTCCTCTTTTCTTTCCTTCTTTGGCGATGCTTTCCTTTTATAGCACTTTTTCTTTCCTTGTAGCTTCGCTTCAAATCGAAAAGAATCGAAAAACACCAAAACGCGTAAAAAAGAACAAAAAATAAAAATAAAAATAAACCTAAAACAAATCTAAATACAAGTCTGCGTCGGCGGCACCAAAAATTAATGTGGTTTTAAATTGTAGTAGAAAGTGGTAGTAAAGATTCATTCAACTCAGACTTTGTAAAGATTTTGATTTCAAACTTAAAACTAAAATATATACACAAAAGGTTGTCACGGTAAGATTTAGAGATTCTCGAGACTTAGGATTCTACCATAACTCATTCATGCGATTCATATATTTATTCCAAACAATTATAGCTCAAATAATATTGACTCTAATTCTTTGCCAAGGTAGATTCTTAAAATATTGATTGTAAATCACTAGCATGACACATCAAAAGCACTTAGACCAAGCATACATCATCATACGACATCACAATCAATTAAGAAAAATTATAAAACGATTAATAATAGTGCAAGTAGTCATAAAAGAATTAAATATAATTACCACATTCTGAAATATGGCTTCCCGTCGTCCCGATATTGGGGTTTAGCTCCTCATGTTGAAAACACACCCAAAAGATAGAAACATGGCTTAAAAGGTGTTTTTATTGGAAAATAATATAATGCAGCGAGTTTGTAATAGAGATAATTGTTACAAAACCAACTGTTACGGAACTCACTGTTACAGAGTTGTTGCGAAATTGAACTATTTGTTGGAGAAATTGTTACAAAAGTTATGGAATTCAAAAGAAATGGTAACGGTTTCTGCGACTGTCCCTGAGTGTTGTTCTTCTTCTTCTTCTCCTCCGGTACTCGCCTGCAGCTTTTGTTCTTGACTGCAACTTCCGTTACTTCTCCTAACAACCCCCAAAGTCTCGATACCCTTCTCTGAACCTCATCCACCCTATTTATGCAAAACAGGGCTAAAGATATCTCAAGAATCTCTCGGTTATTTTCTTTTTTTTCTCTCACGCAAGTTACGGGAATTCCTCTTTTTAACTCTGCTTTACGCGTGAACTGATTTGGTAATACTCCGCCGAAGGATCCAAGTAAATCGAGGAATAATATTCTTCCCTTTTCTCAGCACGGTACTTCCCAAGTATGAAACAAATACCCGATATAATTCCAACTCCCTGTATTATCGTGAACAATGATTTCCTTCCCTTTTTCACGTAACCAATTCTATTACCAACCCATGTTTCTTTGTGCCAGGTAAATCCAAACCCAAATCCGAGTAGAACTCCGACTAAAACTCGTGCAAACCAATTCCAGGATGTCACGCTGTTGCAGCTTTTATTTCCCGCCAAATTTGAAATTCAAAGGAAGAGGATGACCTCCCCTTATCTAGCTCCGGTGTGCCAATAACACTTGGGGTGTCCTGGGGTGTAATTAGCAAGTGGAAGCCCCTTAGTAAATGATGTGCCCCTTATCCAAATGAGGGGTGTCTTTAGTGATTTTCTCCCACGAGCGCAAATACCACTTTTCGAGCCAATTTTTCCACGCATGTTTATTTCTCCAAAAACACCTACAAAGACATAAAAAGCCATAATAAATACAAAATCGAGCACTAACAATATATGCAATTGAGATTAAATCAGACACAAAAATGTGTCTATCATCCAGTCCGAAGTTAGCTTGTAGTAGGATAGTGTCTGTAGCGGCTTAATACAGTGTGTATTCAATCTGGACTAGGTCCCGGGGTTTTTCTGCATTTGCGGTTTCCTCGTTAACAAAATTTCTGGTGTCTGTGTTATTGATAAGTGCATATTTCACATATATTTGGTTCAAATTCCATGCTAGTAATTGTTGATCTTCTTGCAAATTATTGTATATTACGCTTGTTTTCTTTTATTTGTATTTTATTAGATGAATCATCCAAAAGAAGTGGAAATGGCTACAAAAGTGAAGTCACAAGTGAAGAAGGGCCAAAGACCCAGTGAAACTCGTTCAAATGGAGGCGAGGGAAGATCGGTGGAGCTTTGATACCCAAGGCCTCACCAGAATTACGAGGCGGCGCAGTCACGCATTCAACTCACAGAAACCTTCATGAACTTCGAAGTGTGCTTAAAAGAGTAACCAATATTTTTCGAATGACTTTCCTATTAAGCTCGTTACCCTATCGGTCTTGTTCTAGTCAAAATTTTAAGGCTTAGGTTCGCGTAGGTTACGTGTTCCTAAGGCGGGCAAGAAGAGAACGGTGATGAAATCCGAACCCTTATCTTGTATGGCCAGGCCTTGCCCTTTACTAGAAAAATAAATGTCCGTATTGAGTCCTCAACATATAAGCATACGAAGGAGTCCAAGAACTTGCCGACGGGAGGATTCACGAGTGTTCGAGAATCTTACCTCCCGTTCCAGACGGGGATGAATCGATTGTAGTTGACTCGGGCCACTGACTCCTATGTCAGTGTACGAACCCAAGGTGCAGAGACAATATCGTAATTGTCCTCCTTCTCTGCAAACAATTTATATTTAAAGTACCCTTCCGTAGGGTAAAAATAAAAATAATTGTCCAAAGTCCAAAAGTCCAAAGTCCAAAAAGAGAAGAAAAATTACAAAAATAATAAACCCTAATACAATTTTTTTTTTTCTAAAAATAAACAAACCCTGAAAACAAAATAACTAAAATAAAATCGTCTTCTTTCCCGTTCTTTTTGCTTTAATCTTTCGCTCCAAGTCTTTACGAAATCACCAAACTCCTTGGCTCAATTTTCTTTATGATCCAGAACCTGTAGACAAAAGATAAATACCCAAAAACGTAAAATAGAACAAAAATAATAAAAAAACTAAAAAAGAAAAACAAATCTAAAACCATAAAAACAAGTCCGCGTCGGCGGCGCCAAAAATTGATGAAATTTTGAAGTTGTTTGTAAAGTGGTAAGAAAAGTGATTCGATTCTCGAACTTGTGAAGGATTTTTTAGGCTTAAATTCAAAACTAAACTAGAAAACTCACTAAAAATTATAACAAACTCAGACAAAGATGTTCTCAATATTAAAAGACACTGAGGCTAAGATTCCAATATTTCCCAAGTTCAAAGTGATTTAATCCCAATATTTATATTCATGCAATTTTCTCATTCAATTTGATTCTAACTATTGCAACAAGTAGATTCTCAAAATAACAAGTGTAAATCCGAAGCATAGAACATCAAAAACCTAGGTCTAAGCATGCTCTATCAAAAGAAATCACAATTGCTTAACAAAAATCATTCAAACAATTTTCAATCAAGGCAAATAATCATAAAATAATTGCAATAAATAGATAAATAAAAATATACCACTTCTTGTTGGAAAAATAGCTTCTCTATCGCCTCAAAGAATGGGGTTTAGCTCCTCATATTAATCATGGTCTCAAAATATGTGTTTATGGCTCAAAAGATGATTAAAAGGATGAAAAGTGATAAAAAATGACCGATTATAGCAGTGTGTATATGTGTTACGAAGAAGTGTTACAATGGAACATTATAGAACTGTTGAAAACACGGTTGTTTTGTCGCTGATTTTAAGACCCCAAAAACGACTGTCATGAATGGCCTTTGTTCTTCGTGTTCTTCCTTGTTGCAGCAGCAGAAAAAATGTTCAACTCGTGATTTCAGCTTCCTGTTCTCTTCTAAACCTCCCCAAAGTGTACATAACCTTTTTTTGTGACTTGACCCAAGCTATATATACACAACAGCAATACTAAAACTCGATTAAATCTCCTCTTTTCTTCGGCAGAAAGTCTCGGAATTTTCCACTTTCCAAACTCTTCTCTACGCGTTTTTGAGCCGTACAAGTCACTCCAATCCCTTTATTAGATTGATATGAATCTCAGGGAAGATTATCTTGCCTCAAATCTCTCGTAACTGCCAAATATAATCAAATAAAGTCCCGTGAAAACTTCACCTCCCTGTTTTGCTCCAACTCGAGTTCCAGCCCAAGTTGATCGATCCAAACACCCATACGAACCCTGTTTTGCTCTAACAGGTCCAGCCCAACAAAAAAAAAAGCCATTGAATCTCGTCAAAACTCGCCGAGAAATCCAACACAAATTCCCTTCGCCGCTGCCATTTTCCCGCCAATTTTTGATATTTGAATTGTTGAAGATGAGGCGCCCCTATCCAGAGTAGGGGTGCCTTTAGCATCTGCCTTGGGGTGTCCTGAGGGTGCCCCTTAGTAATTTGGGTACCCCTTATCCATAGTGAGAGTCCGAATAGCAAGTGTCTTAGGCGCAACTTTTTCGAGCCGATTTTTCCAAAAATGTTTATTGGCCAAAAATACCTACACACACATAAAACACTATAATAAGTACAAAAATGAGCACTATCGATATAAAGAATCGAGACAAATTAGACACAAAAATGTGTCTATCAATTACCCCCAAACCTATTATTTGCTAGTCCTCGAGAAAAAATAAAATAAAATCCTAACTCACCGTCGCAGGCATCGTCGATTGCATTTAGCGTATGCAATAAGCCTTTAAACCCCCAGGTGGCCCTAGTGGCTGAGTTATAGTCTCGAGAGGGTTTACCAGAGGTGTACACACAAAACCTTTACTCAGGACCTAACTATCTACGCGAGAACTTTAGAAGGCACTAAAAATCTCCTTGGTTGGCATACTTATTGATTACAGGAGGAAGTACCCGATCTGAAATTCCAATTCTTTGTACGAGTTTGCACTCAAGCATACTAAAATTCATATATAAGTCACAGAGCTCTACTCGAGATAGTCGCATTATGGACATCAATATTCTGGAGTCAAAACTAATCACATGGATAGATCAAGAAGATGGATATAGAGAAAACATAGATGGTTTTGATGTTTACTAAGTGATTGGTGTTTCCCATATCTGCCTGAAGGCCTCCGCCAAAATGAACCTATCCTAATGGGCTGAGATACTAGTCTGACTAATATCAATACACTGGCATATAAAAGGGAACTAGTGGTCGATAATCCTAACTCTAGGTCAACACAACTGGCATATACAAGGGTTCCAGTGGTCGACTTTATTGAATTTATTCCGGTTGGTCAGATGGTCTGGTCTCACTTTATTTTTTTTTTATTTTTTTTTTATTTTTCAACTATTTTTTTTTCAATTTTTTTTTTTGTATCTCAATCACTCTATTTCACCCTAGCATCGGTAACAACTTGATTCGTGGGCCCCACCTAATCACTTAGAGAAACATAGTTTCAAAACAAAAATAAAAATAAAAATAGAAGTGAAAAGGACTCAACGAGATATGGTGAAACTATCATGTTATTTCTAACACCTGATCTCTGTGCTTTTATGAATAGACTCTTTAGATGTTTCCATCTAATCAGATTGGTTCCTCAACTCCTACAACCAAAATGCTTCCATCCACTTAGACTGGTTAGTGCCATCCTTAATAAGCATAAATTTCTAGGCTCTGGGGTTTATTTATTGTAACAAAAAGGTAACAAAAGTTTCTACCCCACCTCCAAACTTAAATCTAACATTATCCTCAATGTTTCTAATTAAAGAACAGTACAAAAAATATAAGTAACATGAGGAAATAGTAAAGAGAGAAGTCGGAAAGATAGTACCTGGGTGAAGTATAACCAAAAACCTACAAAAATAATATACAACATACAAACCGCCTCGATGGTCAATCAAGGTAAACAGGTCCTCAGAGGGACCTCCTCAACATCACCTGTAGGAAAAGGCTCTAAAAAGGGCTTCAATCGCTGACCGTTAACCTTTGAAGAACTACTACCATCTGGTGTCTCAATCTCAATAGCGCCATGAGGAAAAACAGTACGGACCACAAAAGGACCGTTCCACCGAGAGCGCAACTTCCCGGGGAATAGATGCAAACGAGTGTCATACAGAAGAACTTTTTGACCTAGAGAAAATGACTTTCGTAAAATATTCTTATCATGCACAAGTTTCATTTTGTTCTTATACTCCTTAGCACTATCGTATGCATCTCTACGAATCTCGTCCAACTCATTGAGCTGGAGCTTTTCACGTGAGCTCCGCCTTGTCAAGTGAAAAGTTTAAGTTCTTAATAGCCCAATAGGCTCTATGCTCTAACTCGACAGGAAGGTGACATGCCTTGCAAAATACTAGACGATAAGGTGACATTCCAATGGGTGTCTTAAACGCAGTACGGTAAGCCCATAAGGCATCAGTAAGCCTCGACGACCAGTCTTTCCTATTGGGATTAACTGTTTTCTCTAAAATACGCTTAATTTCCCTATTGGAGACCTCTACCTGACCACTAGTCTGTGGGTGATACTTTGTATGTAATACCATATTGTTTCATTAAAAGTGCAAACGGTCTATTACAAAAGTGTGAACCTCCATCACTAATTATAGATCGCGGTGTACCAAAACGTGTAAGTATGTTCTCTTTCAAAAACTAGACTACGACCCTGTGGTCATTTGTTTTACACGGAACCGCCTCAACCCACTTAGACACATAGTCTACAGCGACAAGTATGTAAAGATAACCAAAAGAATTAGGAAATGGACCCATAAAATCAATGCCCCACAGATCAAAGACCTCAATCACTAAAATAGGGTTCAAAGGCATCATATTTCTACGGGAAATGGTTCCTAACTTCTGGCAACGCTCACAAGAAACACAATGACTATGGGAGTCTTTAAACAACGAAGGCGGTAAAAACCACACTGCAATATCTTAGCGGCAGTCTTCTTAGCACTAAAATGACCCCCACATGCATGTTCATGACAAAAGGAGATAATCTTGGGTGGTCACTCTCGGGTATACATCTCCTAATAACTGTCCTGGACAATACTTAAATGAGATAAGGATCGTCCCAAAAGAAATGCTTAACCTCGGCTAAAAACCTCAAACGATCTTGCTTACCCCAATGTTGAGGCACTCGACCGAAGAACAAGATAATTCACTATATTCGCATACCAAGGTGATTGGGAAACGAGAGAACAATTGTTCATCAGAAAGCTATCCCTTATAGGAAGGGAATCATTAGGGAACTAACAACTAGCCTAGACAAGTGGTCTTTCTACTACATTTTCGGCACCCTTTTTGTCTCTAATGTCTGGACAAAATTATCGTAAAAAAGGATCCACCTAATCAATCTAGGTTTGGTATCCTTCTTAGACAAAAAGGTATTTCAAAGCAGCATGATCAGTATAGATTACGATCTTAGACCCTAATAGGTAGGATCTAAACTTATCCAAGGCAAACACGATGGCTAACGGTTCCTTCTCGGTAGAGTTGTATAGTTTATTTGGGCATCATTCAGAGTTTTGCTAGCATAGTAAATCACATGAAGTAATTTGTTTTCTCGCTGACCTAGCACAACACCTATAGCATAATCTGAAGCATCACACATAATTTCAAAGGGTAGGTTCCAGTTAGGTGCCTGGACTATCGGGGAAGTAGTGAGTAAATTCTTAAGCTTCTCAAAATCCTCTAAACAAGCATCATCAAAGACAAACTTAACATCTTTTGCAAGCAAATTGCAAAGAGGTCTAGAAATCAAGATAAAATCCTTAATGAATCGACGGTAAAAACCTGGATGCCCTAGGAATGACCTAATATCTTTTACGGTTTTTGGGACCTGTAAAGTCTTAATACGGTCAACCTTGGCTTTGTCTACCTCTATACCCTTTGAAGAAACGATGTGCCCTAACACAATTCCTGATTTAACCATAAAATGGCATTTTTCCCAATTAAGCACTAAATTCTTTTCCTTACACCTAGTCAACACTAATGTCAAATGATGCAAGCACTCATCAAAAGATGAACCAAATACTGAAAAATCATCCATAAGACCTCTAGAAACCGTTCTACCATATCGGAAAATATGCTCATCATACAACGCTGAAAAGTCGCAGGGGCATTACAAAGCCCGAAAGGCATGCGTCTATACGCAAAGGTACCAAAGGGACGAGTAAAAGTGGTTTTCTCTTGTCTTCTGGGGCAATAACGATCTGATTATAACCACAGTAGCCATCTAAGAAGCAATAATGACTATGTCCAGCTAATCTCTCTAGCATTTGGTCGATAAAAGGAAGGGGAAAGTGATCCTTCCTTGTGACCTTGTTCAATTTCCTATAGTCTATACAGACACGCCATCCCGTGGTCACTCGGGTTGGGATTAACTCATTATTATCATTCGGACTACGGTGATACCCGATTTCTTGGGGACAACTCGAACGGGGCTGACACTTATTGTTCGAAATTGGGTAGATAATACCCGTATCTAACAACTTAAGCACCTCTTTTGAACTACCTCTTTCATGTTAGGTTCGGTCGACGTTGCATCTCCCTAGAAGGTTTGGAGTCTTCTTCTAAATGAATCGATGCATACACACAAAGAGGACTTATACCCTTAATATCTGCTATAGTCCACCCTAAAGCTTCCTTATTGTCTTGAAGTACTTTTACTAGCCTACTTTCCTGATCACTATCCAAATTGGAAGCTACAATCATAGGTAAAGTCTCAGACGGGCCTAAAAACACATACTTTAGAGTGTCGGGTAGTGGTTTTAAGTCCAACTTAGGAGGCTCTTCTAAAGAAGGAATTAAGGTATTCTCAGAAACTGGTAATGGTTCGAACCTAGATTTCCATCTATCAGTGTCTAACACAGGGGTAGAATCTAATAGAGCATTCACTTGGGAAATAGTGCTATCGTCATCAAAATCTAAACCAAAATGGGATAGACAACTCTCTAATGGGTCTTGAGACAAAATGTTTGGTAACGACTCTGAACCAAGGCTTCTATCATGTTCACCTCTTCAACACATGTGTCATCTAGCTCATAAGGTAGCTTCTTGACATTAAAAATTTTCATCTCCATAGTCATATTACCAAAAGATAAATTCATCACACCATTTCGGACAGTTAATGATCGCATTAGACGTAGATAAAAATGGGCGACCTAATATCACGGTATCTCGGTTCTCTGGGTCGGGGGACAAAGTTGGGTATCTAGCACAACAAAATCAACAGGATAAATAAACTTGAGCCTCAATGAGAACATCCTCGATAACACCTCGAGGAATTTTAACAGCACCTATCACCTAACCGCAATGTCATCTCGAGTAGGTTTCATTTCACCAAGTCCTAGTTGTAAGTACACATGGTACGGCAAGAAGTTCACTGGCAGCTCCTAAGTCAAGTAAAGCTTTTTCTACCCTAGGTGTTTACCTATTGTACAAGAAATGGTAGGAGAACCGGGTCTTTTTGTACTTTGGAGTTGTGGTGTTCTGAATGATTGAACTTACGTGACTAGCTAAAAAGGCTTTCTTATGGACGCTAAGTTTTAGCTTCAGTACACATATCCTTAAGGAACTTGGCATAAGCGGAATTTGCCTAATTGCATCTAATAAAGGAAGGTTTATGGTAACTTGCTTAAAAACCTCCAATATGTCATTAAAGTTCGATTCCTTCTTTGTTGGTACTAATAGTTGGGGAAACGGGGCTCTAGGCACAGAATCAGACCTCTCAGGAACCGAATTGGCATCATCAGAAATTTTATCAGTCCCTTCAGCTAGTGGTGTTCCTGAGGGGTGAGATCCTGAGGGGTGAACTACAGTATGTTCACTATCGGGCATGGTTACCTGATTGTCTACTACTCTACCACTCCTAAGGGTTCTAATAGCATTCAACTGATTCGATGTTTTTGCACCTACTTCATGAACTCCTCTAGGATTGGGATTAGTCGACTAGGGAACCTTAGTTATCTCTTTCAATTAAGGTCTTATCTATTTGGCCCACTTGAAGTTCTAACTTAGCTAGACTCACGAGCATTAGTTTGAAAGTTCTCGCTTGGTTTCTGTTGAAAACTAATTTGGTTTTGTGCTAACATATCCTGAGTTTTTGCTAACATCTTAATAGAGTCCTCTAAGCTAGTCGTTTTATTTTAAGGCTGAAGAATTCTTAGTGTAACCAAAACCTGGGGGATCATTAGAATTACTAAACTGACCTTGACTTTGGCCCTTAGACCATGAAAAGTTCGGATGGTTTCTCCAACCAGGATTACAGGTTTCTGAATATGGGTCAAACTTTTGACGGTTATCAAATCTAGTGTTATTATAGAGAGCATTGGCTTGCTCTTCATTATTCTGGCCTTCCCAAAAAGGCTCCAATCTACCACTAGTGTGACCCACTTCTAAAGCTTCTAACCTTTTCGCTATAGCAGCAATTTTGGCATCTGATTCATAGCCTCCTTTTACCCTATTAACGCGTTTTCTCTGCCTAGAAGAATTGTTTTACAGGGTTCCCTATTATTTTTCCCATTGTTGGGTCTTTTCGGCGATTTCATGCAAATATGTCATCGCCTCATCAACTGTTTGGTTTTCAAACCCACATGTACACATAGATTCTACTGTGGTCGTAGTGGAATAATCTAAAACCTCATAAAGGATCTGAACTAACCTAACCTTTTCTAGACCATGATGAGGACATTGGGCTAATAAATCATTGAACCTTTCCAAATACCTATACAAAGATTCTCCCTCCTATTGAGAAAACGTGCAGATTTGCGTCCTAATAGACGATGTTTTGTGCCTAGGGAAAAACTTGTTCAAAAAGGCAGATGTAAGTTGTTCATATGTTTCTATTGAACCATAAGCCAAACTATATAGCCACGATTTGGCTTTATCTTTCAAGGAAAAAGGGAATAACCCGAGTTTCAAAGCATCATCATCAAGGTTTATAATCTTTAGGGTACTACAAATTTCCTCAAAGTCCCTAACATGAAAATAGGGTTTTCATTTTCTTTCCCTAAGAAGATTGGGAGCAGCTGTAAGGTCCCAGGTTTAAGTTCATAAGTTGCTTCCGTTTCAGCTAACCTGATACACGAGGGACGAGTAGCCCTAGTCGGGTTCAATAAGGATTTCAAAGTTGCCATTTCTGGCACCATCGGAATATTAGGGATTGTCTCCCCAAACGGACTCTTCAAAAATCGGACTTTCTAAATTGAGGTAATCGAGACGCTTAGAACTACTAGGTTTCTCTTTAACAAATCTACCTAGGGCGTCTCTTTCACGTCCAGGCATACAAAAGAATTAGGATGGGGATTCTATGGAATCACAAATCAAGGCCGACTCAACCAAATGAAACCTATTGATTTCTAGCAAACAAAAAGCATGATGGCTCCACTTAGATTATTTCTAGACCAGACTTCTAATCCTTCGAAAGGGAATTCATTACAATTTAAGCAAACCCCTCTGGAATCAATCCGAGTCAAAGTAAGTTGAATAGAGGCGAGGGAAGCTTGGTGGATCTTTGATACCCAAGGCCTCACCGGAATTACAAGGCAGGCGCGATCACGCATTCAACTCACGTAAAACCTTCATGAACTTCGAAGTGTGCTTAAAAGAGTAACCAATATTTTTCGAATGACTTTCCTATTAAGCTCGTTACCCTATCGGTCTTGTTCTAGTCAAAATTTTAAGGCTTAGGTTCGTGTAGGTTACGTGTTCCTAAGGCGGGCAAGAAGAGAACGGTGATGAAATCCGAACCCTTATCTTGTATGGCAAGGCCTTGCCCTTTACTAGAAAAATAAATGTCCGTATTCAGTCCTCAACATATAAGCATACGAAGGAGTCCAAGTAACTCGGCGATGGGGATTCGCGAGTGTTCGGGAATCTTACCTCCCGTTCCGGACAGGGGATGAATCGGTTGTAGTCGACTCAGGCCCACCGACTCCTATGTCGATTGTACGAACCCAAGGTG
The DNA here is from genome assembly GCA_023531295.1 of Papaver armeniacum. Taxonomy (NCBI): domain Eukaryota; kingdom Viridiplantae; phylum Streptophyta; class Magnoliopsida; order Ranunculales; family Papaveraceae; genus Papaver; species Papaver armeniacum. The sequence goes on from JAJJWW010004066.1 coordinate 48,294, forward strand.
CAGAGACAATATCGTAATTGTCCTCCTTATCTGCAAACAATTTATATTTAAAGTACCCTTCCGTAGGGTAAAAATAAAAATAATTGTCCAAAGTCCAAAAGTCCAAAGTCCAAAAAGAAAATAAAAAATTACAAAAATAATAAACCCTAATACAATTTTTTTTTCTTTTTTTTTCTAAAAATAAACAAACCCTAAAAACAAAATAACTAAAATAAAATCATCTTCTTTCCCTTTTGTTTTGCTTTAATTTTTCGCTCCAAGTCTTTACGAAATAACCAAACTCCTTGGCTCAATTTTCTTTATGATCCAGAACCTGTAGACAAAAGATAAATACCCAAAAACGTAAAAAGGAACAAAAATAATAAAAAAACTAAAAAAGAAAAAAGAAAAACAAATCTAAAACCCTAAAAACAAGTCCGCGTCGGCGGCGCCAAAAATAGATGAAATTTTGAAGTTGTTTGTAAAGTGGTAAGAAAAGTGATTCGATTCTCGAACTTGTGAAGGATTTTTTAGACTTAAATTCAAAACTAAACTAGAAAACTCACTAAAAATTATAACAAACTCAGACAAAGATGTTCTCGATATTAAAAGACACTGAGGCTAAGATTCCACTATTTCCCAAGTTCAAAGTGATTTAATCCCAATATTTATATTCATGCAATTTTCTCATTCAATTTGATTCTAACTATTGCAACAAGTAGATTCTCAAAATAACAAGTGTAAATCCGAAGCATAGAACATCAAAAACCTAGGTCTAAGCATGCTCTATCAAAAGAAATCACAATTGCTTAACAAAAATCATTCAAACAATTTTCAATCAAGGAAAATAATCATAAAATAATTGCAATAAATAGATAAATAAAAATATACCACTTCTTGTTGGGAAAATAGCTTCCTCTATCGCCTCAGCAATGGGGTTTAGCTCCTCATATTAATCATGGTCTCAAAATATGTGTTTATGGCTCAAAAGATGATTAAAAGGATGAAAAGTGATAAAACAGCCGATTCGCAACAGTGTATATGTGTTACGAAGAAGCTGTTACAATGGAACTGTTACAGGAACTGTTGAAAACACTGTTGTTTTGTCGCTAATTTTAAGACCCCAAAAACGACTGTCTTGAATGGCCTTTGTTCTTCGTGTTCTTCCTTGTTGCAGCAGCAGAAAAAATGTTCAACTCGTGATTTCAGCTTCCTGTTCTCTTCTAAACCTCCCCAAAGTGTACATAACCTTTTTTTATGACTTGACCCACGCTATATATACACAACAGCAACCCTAAAACTCGATTAAATCTCCTTTTTCTTCGGCAGAAAGTCTCGGAATTTTCCACTTTCCAAACTCTTCTCTACACGTTTTTAAGCCGTACAAGTCACTTCAATCCCTTTATTAGATTGATATGAATCTCAGGGAAGATTATCTTGCCTCAAATCTCCCGTAACTACCAAATATAATCAAATAAAGTCCCGTGAAAACTTCACCTCCCTGTTTTGCTCCAACTCGAGTTCCAGCCCAAGTTGATCGATCCAAACACCCATACGAACCCTGTTTTGCTCTAACAGGTCCAGCCCAACAAAAAAAAGCCATTGAATCTCGTCAAAACTCGCCGAGAAATCCAACACAAATTCCGCCGATCTACGCCATTTTTCCCGCCAATTTTTTATATTTGAATTGTTGAAGATGAGGCGCCCCCCCTATCCAGAGTAGGGGTGCCTTTAGCAGCTGCCTTGGGGTGTCCTGAGGGTGCCCCTTAGTAATTTGGGTACCCCTTATCCATAGTGAGAGTCCGAATAGCAAGTGTCTTCCGGGCGCAACTTTTCGAGCCGATTTTTCCAGAAATATTTATTGGCCAAAAATACCTACACACACATAAAACACCATAATAAGTACAAAAATGAGGACTATCAATATAAAGAATCGAGACAAATTAGACACAAAAATGTGTTTATCAATTTTGCCATTGGTGATGATCAGTGATCTTGATCATGATTGATCACACTATATTTTAATCTCGAGACACAGATCGGTGGGTTAGTGATGTTGTTAGAAATAAATGGGTTTAGCTCGAGAAAACAAAGAAGAAGAAAGCAGGCATGCAGTCACCGTTTGATGGATTTTACGAGATGATGGATCGTGATGAGAGCTTCAGCAAAATAGAGATGATGAAGGGTGTTGTTTATTAGTGTCGATGGAATAAAGCTGAGTGTCTGCCAATTCCGAAAGATGCTGGTACGAGTTGGCTACAAAAAATTGATGGGAGCTCGAGTTTTAACAGAGAGGGAAGATGAAACTACGGACTACATTTGGCAGAGAGCAAATCATTGGTGTTATGATCGTTATCCTTGATAGAGGAGTTGATGCTGTTGATCTTAGTCGGGAATGAAGAAATCAATGAGCTAAGGTTTACTATTATGGAAGCTCGAGCACAAACCAGATGAGCTTTGAAGATCATGCACGGCAGATGATGATGTATTGGTGCTGTAGTTTAGTGTCGAAAACAGCAAGAGATGAATAGGAGTTTGAAGCTGTGATGGATGTCTTAGAGACGGGCAAGTGATGAGGCTTTTGCATCCGCCGTTGGTCGGAGACGGAACGGTTACCAAGCTCGAAAATGAACAGAGAAGTTGAAGTTCTATCGAGTTGATATTTTGATGATACTAAAGGCAGTGGTGATGAAGCCGAGAGAAGAATGAAGCTCGTGTTGGGTTTGAGCCGAGGTTCAATGGTGGTCATGGCAAATATATTGAAGATCGAAAGAGACTTGGAGTCCGAGTTTGCTGTTGTTTTGAGAAATATTTCAGTTTGAGAAAGAAAAGGATCAAGTGACTCAACGATAGAAAGAAGGAGCTAACATGGGTACGTCGGTGCAATTATTTGGGATATGTACCAACTACGGGTAGTACTTATCCGATGCGAACTTGTAGGTGAAGTCAGGTTTGGCTGAAACCTATATAAAGGCTTGAGAAGCCGAGCTACGGGATAACTTTTTGGGAGAAAAATACATAGAAAAGAAGGAGAGGAAAGGTTTTATTCCATATCCTAGGGTTTACCCCTTTCGGGGGAAACCAAGTCATTTTCTTCTTCTTATTTCACATATTTTTCATGGGTTTTAGTAAATCCATGTGTAACTAATTTCCATTTATTAAGGATGAATTCAATGTTCTAGCGGGAAGCTTTAATATTATATAAGTTTTTTCGGAATTTTAATCATCTTATCGTTTGTCTTTACCATATGTAATGGATATGAGTGATTATTGGATTGATTTGGAGTGCACGCTAGATTGATCTATTAATTGTTCTATTGCTAGTATTGGGTTAAGAGATAAGTATAATCGTCGAATAATTCGTACACAAGTAGAAATCGTGAGACCTTGCAGAGGGATTCTGTGGAGCAATTGCGAGTGAAGATAACACCAGCAAGTGGACCTTGAGCTAAGATTTTAACTACTGGGATCAACCTAATTCACAAAGCCTAAAGCGTTCAATTGGATTACACCTTGAGTGAGCTACTACTTGGTGGTTCGTTGAATAGAATCTGATATTGGAGAGCTTCTGTATCCGTGGTAGAAGGAGTTTTAGGGATAGCGCTGAGCTAGCTACTATTCTACGGTTGATGATGAATGGTTCTAACGAAGATAGATAAGTATACTAATCCAGTTATCGCTCGGTAATGGCGAAGGATTCCTTAATCATCTCTTTCTTTTATTTGTTATTCTTTTTATTTCACTTTAAAACAATCCCCCTTTGTGTTTTATATTATTTTGTTGAACTAAATAATATATCAATTACACAGCTCTCTGTGGGAATGATCCTTATTACCACTATATTACCAGTTAATTAGTAGGAAATATCTTGATTAATTTGTTGTGGTTACGACACGCATCAGTTATTTCTTTTCCGCATTATATTTTTATATAATTGAAATAATACAGGTTGTGCGTTAAGATCATCAATTGGAAATCCAACCTTTGGTTGTTGATTGATTTGATTGATCCTTGGATATTGGTTTTTGGTATTTTCCAAGTTATCTCTCTTTGATAAAGACTCGCAGATTTCTATTTGCTTGAGTAAAGATCAAATCGAGAGATTGAGATATAAACTCTTTGATATATTTTTTTATTGATTCAGTTTGACTGTCTAGTTGATTCTCATAAAAAGTATATTGGAGTTTGTCTATACATATTGCTAAGCGAAATATTGGGTGGTGTTGTTAGACCCCCGCTTTTTCAATTGGTATCAGAGCAGGCGAACACATTAAAGACCTCAAAAGTTTGTGTTTGTAGCAATCTGACTATATGGAAAAAACCACTATCTCAAGAAACGCAATACCAGTTCAGGGTCACTCGGTTGGGATTCAAAAACTAAAAAATTCTGAGAATAACTCCAGCCCAAGTCCTTCAACTGAATCTGCACTCAACTGGGAAAAATCGCTTGATGAGCAGTTGGATGAACTTTCAGATGATAGTGATTAAGAAGAAGGACAGAGCGTTGATGAGGAAGTCTCTCAATATATCATGATGTTTGATCGTGCCATGAAAGAAAAGAGGTCAACAACATGTTTGAGAAAACTCTTTAAAGGATATGATGGCGGATATAAACTCTTTCAATCCACTGTCGAAGATCACAAGGAAGATGTTCTTCTAAAAAGAACTGAACGTGATAATCTCCTTCGAAATCTTTCCATAGTGAAAGATAATCTTGCAGAATCTGAAGCAAGATATGAATCTCAACGAAAATTTTTTAATAACAAAGAACATCAGTTTCTTGCCAAAGAAAAATCCTTGGAAACTAAACTTGCGGCTTCCCTTAAAAAGGTAAAATCTCTGGAGGAAAATATGAAGAGATTCAATTTTAGCTCTACAAAGATATCATCTATGCTTAGAGCATGTAAAGAACGTAGTGATACACGTGGTCTGGGCTATAAAGGAATAGACGCTCCAAGCACTTGTAAGATTAACTTTTTTAAAGCCCTTAATAATCCTTCATGTGAAAGACCTGTGTCAGCATGCAAGAACAAGGATTCTACTCCAAAAAAACCTGCTCGTAAGAGAACCACTGGATATAAGTCCTTTCACTGCAACTTCTGCGGGAACAAAGGACACTATGAGCAAAGGTGTCGTCTTCGAAAAAGGAATGAAAAACTTCACAACATTCTTACATGGATGTCCAAATAAGTTGTTAAACTTGTATCACAGATTGGTATAATTAATGATTCTCACTATCAAGAGATTAAGTGTGATAAGGTTGTTTCTAACCATGTCCTTTCGAAGGATAACTACAATTGGAGAAGAAAGAATGGCAAAAATGTGATAGATCTTGTAAATCATTCTAAAAAGAGAAAAAGGAACAGGAGGAAGAAAAATGAGTCATGTTCTAATCGTCTCAAAAAGGACTATGGATCCAATACTTCAAATTCAGATTTTCTACACGTCAACAATCGGGTGTCTGATCTGAAGGTCTGTATAAACAAACTAAGACGGAATATCAAGAAAATATGGAATGCTGTTAACACAGGTACTTCTAAATCTTCTCTTGATAATGCTTCTTCAACTAAATCAGGTAGTTTGATAAATACCGATGAAAAGGAAAAAGGAGAAGTAAATAATGATGAGCAAGATGCTCATCTTATTACACCCTGACATATTCATGTTGCATCTCTTTTTAATTATGATTAGTTAAAAAGGGATGCTCATGATTCTCAGGATTTTCATTTTGAGAAAGCTGTCAGGATTGTACTGCGTTCGGTGTTACTTTATTTCTTTTTGGGATTCTTTGTCCTTTCATAGGCCCTGTTCTCTAGTACACGCACCAACCCTCACGAACGTCATGTTCCCTAGGGTTTGATGGAATTCCTTATATATATATAATGTGTTCCATAAGTGCAAAAAGATTTTCTAAAGTATTTTTGGTGCACAATGGAGAGAAGCAACAAGGTTGATAATGTTGAGCTGTGTCATATTGATATCTCGTGCTTTCATGCTCTTGATTATGAAAACGAAGACAAACTACCAGTTCAGATTTCTTCACAACTTGTAGGAAATCTTCTTGGAGACTTTAAGATGGTACAAGAACAACTCGGTATTGCAACGAGGAACCTTGATTACCTAAAAGGCGAACTAAGGAAGGCAACTGAGGAACTCATTCATGTTTAATCCCTGGTTGCAGACAGGATTTAGTTTGTTCGTCTTGATTTTAGTTTGTTATACCTAGTATGTCTTCATTTTGGTTTAGTTGGAAGAATAACTAGTGTTTAGAATAGCGAAGATTGTGACTACACATAGCTATTTTTGTTTTCATCTACTTATGTTATTTTTTAGGTTTATGGTTTTTAAATTCTAAAAATATTTGGAGGATGATGGTTATTGCAGTATTAATCTGTTTGATTTTTTATTGCAATATTTTTATGGGATATGTATTGTTTGCGTCCGTGAACTTGAAGGTCCCATATGTTTTCAAAAGTAAAGTCGTTCATAAATTGGTATTCGTATTGATGAAAGGACGAATGGACTTTTGAAAAATACAAAAGTTAAGCCTATGAAGTCATGTATTTGATGGAAAATAGGATGAAATCTTTTGTTGGCAAGGATAAAGTCTATTATTTCATTATGCATATAGTGATGGAAAATAGAATAGATCCTTGTATGTTATCCACGGTTTTGATCTTCATTGATCCAATCTTTTTGTTTACCGTGAAGGCTCCATTGTGTGTCTCATGTTGAGCACAATACAACTAAGTCAATTAACCTTGGCTTTTTGGTTGTTCCCTGAGTGGCTATATGCTAAGCATTCTTGAACTAAATTAATCATCTTGGTTGGTTATTTAGTTATTTGCTCCGAAAGTCTTCTTTTGTCGAGAAAAACATTTGACAATTAAATTGATTACTTCGGTGATTAGTTTGGTTGTGTATTCCAATTAGATTAATTATAGGTTCTCTTGTAATTAATCTAGTTGAGTTTTCATATATTCCACAATTCCTTGTGTTTAGTATATGAACGGCTATACTAATCATGTTCTATTGGTTAATGTAGTCGTATATTCCGTAAGGTTTTCCTTATGTTGAGTATGTGAACAATTAAGTTATTCATCTTCGTATGATTAACTTAGTTGTAGCTCCGTAAGTTTACTTATGTTGAGCACAATCAATTAAATTGATCACTTTGTGGTTTGGTTTAGTTGTGTATTCCAATTAATTTAATCATGGGTTTACTTGTGATTAATTTGGTTGAGCTTTGGATATAGAAAATCATTCTTATGTTTTCTGGTGTCCAATTAAAAATCCTTCTTTTCTTTCGAAATTAAGGTCGCTCTTGTTGTTCTCTCGGGAATGACATCTAATAGGGGAGAGTTCTTTTGAACTTAAACTTAATGGTAATATCTTGCAGGGTGTGCGGCTGTGGAATTTTATAGGGGTTATCTTGTATCTTAAAACTCTTTGATGAATGCACTTAGCTTCGGCTTTATGATTGCATCTAAATTAAGTTGGTATGTATTTTTTTTCTTTTGGTCTATGAAATGTCTCTTGTGGAAATTTCATTATGATCCCGTTCTTTTACCTTTGCCAATTTTATTGACAAAAAGGGGGAGAAATAATATAGTTCACACTACAAATACATATGGTTTTCGGATCATTGTGTAAGGGGGGGTGGTTTCCATAATCGAGATGGGGTATTGACTAAGGGGGAGTGATACATATCACCATAGTATTGTTGTTAAAGTCGTGATGCAATTGGACTTTGATATTACATAATGATACTATGTCACTGTATAATAATGATCGAGAATCTTGATTTCTCTCATTATTATAGCTACGGATCTTCAACAACGGTGGTGCTAAACTTACAACCTTTGGGATCATTGGAGTACTTGGAAGGACGAAGATTTCAAGGAAAGTTGAAGATTAGACTATGGAATAGTAGCCACTAAAGTTTATTTTTTTTTGTATTCCATAAGTATTAATAGTTTTGTCACTAAAATTGACAAAGGGGGAGATTGTTAGAGCATAGCTCGGTCGACCTCGCATGCGTTGCTATATCAAGCATGTTTGTCAATGTTGGTGATCAAAACTATGAGTCTTGATTTCTAGTCTATTATAGCTAAGTCTCGGACTAGGATAGAAAAGTATAGTTGAGCTCAAGGACTTCATGGCGATTCATCATACAACGACGAAGATCTACTCATGGAACCGTTGAACTTCATCAACAAAAAGGTATGTGGAGACTTGAACTTATTTATCACTCAAAAGTCTATCTATTCTATCTCCTACTTCTTATGAGACAAAAGTCGTATGCTATATAGACTGGATCATACACATTTGATATTTCGAGCTGAGTATACTCTACTTATCTTTTTCTTGAAATCATGTATTGGTAAAGCGTTTCGCTTTGATCGAGTTTATCTTCACTAGTGACGAAAGTCATGAAAAGTTTCAATTACTTTGAGAATTGCTCTGAAGTGAAACGGTCTGTGAATAACGGCTATATAACATCCTCTGAGAATGTCTCAATGATTGGAATGAGAGTTTAAGTTACATAACCATGTATTCCTTGAACCGAAGTTTTCGAACTTTGTTGATCAAGAGAAACCGGAGGAATTGGCTATGCCAAGTCCGCAAACTCAGTCCGCGAACTGGCGGAAGTTCTCTTACCGAGAATTTCTGCTGGGATTTCCAAAAACTCGTTTGTGTGTTCAGTCCGCGAACTGGCGGAAGTCTCTTTGCCGAGATTTTCTGCTGAGTTTGGAAAACTCTACCGGTTGTCTTAAGTCCGCGAACTTGTTTGTGAGCTTAAGTGGTTATGATCTAAAGATGTGCTCTGAACATGAAACTTAAATTACTAAGGAATGCTTTATGAAAACTGTGGCTAAAGTTCATGAGCCGATTCAATCGAATCGAATCATCTTTGTTTCAATTGTGTCTTTTGTAGTTACATAATATCTCATAGCAATTGAACAACTCTCTAACTAGTTCATTTGAGTCAATTGAACTAGTAGTTATGGTGAAGAAGAACAAGGTTAATATGAAATGCTTATATGGTTAACCTTTTGGGTTACTATGTTGAACCAGCACACACGTACACGTTTGGGAACGGTTTTCACAAACCCAGTAAACGTATATCTCAAGTGTGTGTGACAAGCTAAGTTTCCGATCTAACGGTTGAGAAATATTAGCTTGAATCTAAATCAGGTTTTCATCTAACGGTGAATATGGATTGCTTTGTAACTAAGGCAAAACCCTGATTTGAAGGCTATAAAGAAGACATCTAGCATTGGGAAAAACCAATCCCCACACGTCTGTGTGATACTAGTGTGCTCCCTAGAGTCGATTATCCTCTAACCTTTGGTTTTCTTCTCTAAAACTAGGTTAACGACTTAAAGACTTCATTGGGATTGTGAAGCCAGGTCGATACTACTTTTATCATAGTTGTGTGATCTGATCTTGCATCTTCTATCGTACGAGTACAATCTTTGATTGGCTTGAGATCGTGAGAGTTCTCCGATAGGCAAGATAAATAAGTCACAAACATCTTTGTCTCACTGTTTGTGATTCCTTGACATCTTCTTGTGTAGTCAAGTAAGATTGTTGAGAGGTGATTGATTAATCTAGGATGTTCTTCGGGAATATAAGACCGGATTATCAATTAGTTCCTGTTCACCTTGATTTCATATCATAAGACGGAACAAAACTTAGGGTTCTTCTGTGGGAAACATATTTATCCTTTGATAGACTTTTCTGTGTGAGACAAATTTGTTTATTATCAAGTCTGCGATTTTGGGTTGCAGCAACTCTTAGTTGTGGGTGAGATCAGCTAAGGGAATCAAGTGCGCAGTGTCCTGCTGGGATCAAAGGCATAGGGAGTACAACTGTACCTTGGATCGGTGGGAGACTGATTGGGGTTCAACTATAGCCCAGTCCGAAGTTAGCTTGTAGTAGGCTATTCTCTGTAGTGGCTTCATACAGTGTGTATTAAATCTGGACTAGGTCCCGGGGCTTTTCTGCATCTGCGGTTTCCTCGTTAACAAAATTTCTGGTGTCTGTGCATTATATTTTTATATAATTGAAATAATACAGGTTGTCCGTTAAGATCATCAATTGGAAATCCAACCTTTGGTTATTGATTGATATTGATTGATCCTTGGATATTGATCTTTGGTACCGTCCAAGATATCTCTCTTTGATAAAGACTCGCAAATTTCTATTTGCTTGAGTAAAGATCAAATCGAGAGATTGAGATATAAACTCTTTGATATATATTTTTATGGATTGAGTCTGACTGTCTAGTTGATTCTCATAAAAGTATATTGGAGTTTGTCCATACAGATTGCTAAGCGAAATATTGGGTGGTGTTGTTAGACCCCCGCTTTTTCAAAAACTATCATACTTATACGACTATTGTCTCAAGAGTAGGATATGGAGTAGACTTTTGAGTGATAGATAAGCTCAAGTCTCCACATACCTTTTAGTCGGATGAAGTTCCACCGGTTCCTCGAGTAGTTCTTCGTCTTCGTAAGATGATCGCCATGGAGTCTAGAGCTCGACTACACTTAACTATCCTAGACCGAGACTTAGTCATAAGTAAACTAGAAATCAAGACATATAGTTTTGATCACTAATATTGACAAACATGCTTGAGATAGAAACGCATGCGAGTTCGACCGAGCAATTCTCTAACATACTTTACTAATATATCTTCCATATATATGTTTTACTTACTGGGAAAATAACACATATAAATTTGAAAACCCTAATTAAAAGGTTCTCAAATATTTAGGTTCGGGATCTCACCTTTGACCATCAAGAAATATCTCCGAACAATGAAAGAATAAGAATTTAGCATGTGTTCAAATTACTCACTATGTCGACATATTGAACTTTCCTTAATAGAAACTCATATTATGATATTCACACAAACCCTATTTATTGGGACCGGTCCTGCAAGATATCCCCAATATGAATTGGTCCTTCTATAGATCCCCAAGGAAAGGATCGGTCCTGCTATAGATCCCCAATAGGAATAATATCACCAATCCCATTGATTTCTTTCAACTAAGAAACAAGTTTGAAAAGTTTGCTTCCTTAAAATCATGGATTTAAACATAGTTTTATAGGCACATAATCAACCTAAAGTTCATTACATAATCTAGTAACAAGTCACAAAGAAAATGTCTATTGGAAATTACGAAGTTCAAAAGATAGACGTTATACTTTGTAATTCAAGATACCAAAGTTGTGATACAACTTGTATATTATTCCTTGACACTTTGATCGTTAAGAAATGATCCAGTCTCTATTTTTATTCACTACAACATGAGGAACTTACCAGGGACAAAGGTCATTCTCACTAAAGTTTTAGGCTCAAATTAATGTAGCACTAGGTAGGTGAAGGCAGACTACGTCTGCAATTAGATGAGAAGAGAGGAATAAGTCGAGAAAAGAACGAGTAGCAGAACTACAAGTGATAAATTGATTGATTGATAATAAAAGAGATGTCTCAAACAATAAACTAAACAATCTATTTATAGGGAAGTCATGTATCCTAAACTAGGCATGACTTCCAAACTTAGGCAATGACTAACAATAGAAGTCCTAAACAGAGAAGTAAAAAGAAAAGAAACTAAAAATAAAGAAGGAAAGTTCTGGAACGTTCTGTTAAGCGGCTTGTCCTGCATCAGTCCCGCCTTCTTGAGAGTAGCTTGCCCTCGAGCTGGTTAAGTCCACCAAATCACCATGGAACTTAAAAATCTCTTGAACATTGAAAATGTTAGAGATGTTCCAGTTGGTAGGCAAATCGATCACGTAAGCATTGCTACTGATCTTCTTCAACACCTTGAAAGGTCCATATTTTTTCATTTTTGTCTTGTTATATGTTCCTACAGGGAAACGTTCTTTGCGAAGATGGATCATGACTAAATCTCCTTCTTCAAAGTCCTTCAGACGTCTATGTTCATCTGCAGCTATTTTGTACTTGGCATTACTGTTTTCTAACTGCGTTTTCACCTCTTGGTGAAGTTGCGATGCTTTGTCTATCATTTGATCAGCTCGGACATTGCTCTTACCAAGTTTTGGTAGTATAACCAAATCAAGAACATGATTAGGCACCTTAGAATAAACTATTTCAAATGGAGTCTTACCAGTGGAACGATTGAATGAAGTATTGAACGCAAATTCCATGTGAGGGAGAAACACATCCCATTGTTTCTCTGAACTATCATATATCTTGGCTCTAATCAAATTGCCCAATGATCGATTGACTACCTCTGTTTGTCCATCAGTTTGTGGATGTGCCGTGGTACTGTATTGTAACTTAGTTCCAAGTCTCATCCATAGAGATTTCCAGAAATAACTCAGAAACTTAGTATCCCTGTCTGAAGTAATCGTCTTTGGGATACCATGAAGTCTCACCACTTCTTTGAAAAACAAGTACGCCACATTGGAAGCATCAGTAGTTTTTTTGCAGGCTAAAAAATGTGCCATCTTAGAATACCTATCCACAACTACCATGATAGAATCGTTCCCTTTAGCTGTCCTAGGAAGTCCAAGAATGAAATCCATACTAACGTCCACCCACGGTGCATCAGGTACTGGTAGTGGAGTGTAAAGACCTGTGTTCTGAATATTGCCTTTAGATTTCTCGACAGACCATACATTTTCGCACAAATTTCTCGCACATCTCTCTTTAAAGAAGGCCGAAAAACTTTGCTTGACTAGAGCTATAGTCTTATCACGTCCAAAATGACCACCCAAACCACTGCCATGTAGTTCATGAAGAAGATGTAGTCGTAGAGAGCCAGTAGGAATGCAGAGACGATTACCCTTGAAAAGAAAGCCATCCTGTATCAAAAACTCATTGAATCCATTGGACAGCTGACCACATTGTTCCCAAATTGTTTTGAAATCATCATCTGTAGCATACAAGTCTTTGATGTAATCAAAGGCTACACTCTCATTGTTTAATGTGATCAGAAAATGAGTGCGACGGCTTAAAGAATCTGCAACTTGATTTAACTTCCCACTTTTGTGCTTGATGGAAAACGTGTATTGATTTATGGTAGACAACCACCGATCATGCATTCTATTCACCTTGGATGAAGTCTGAAGAAATTTTAATGCTTGATTATCTGTATTCACCACGAATTCACTATGAATAAGATATGGGTGCCATTTCTTTAGTGCTTGAACAAGAGCAATTAATTCAAGCTCATATGCTGACCATTTTTTTCTGGTTTCCGAATTCTTTTCACTGTGAAATGCTACTAGATGTCCATCTTGAGATAAAACATCACCAATAGCTATTGCTGAAGCGTCACAATCAATTTCAAACAGTTTATTGAAATCTGGCATAGCTTAGACGGGAGCATTGCAAAGCTTGTCTTTAAGAATATTAAAACTTTTGTCTGCTTCTTCATTCCACACAAACTTATCTCTCTTCAAACAATCAGTTAAACCAGCTGCTAAAGTACTAAAATTTTTGATAAAACGTCTGTAAAAAGATGCTAGACCATGAAAACTTCTTAATTCTTTGATCGAGTTTGGCGTGAGGCCGATCGAAATGGCTTGAACTTTGGATTTGTCAATGCCCTATACCATCTTCAGAAATAACGTAGCCGAGGAAAGTAACTTGTGAAGAGAAGAAGGTGCACTTCTTAAGGTTCACAAAGAGAGTATTTTCTGCTAGAGCTTGAAATACTTGAGATAGATGTGAAAAATGTTCTTCTTCACTGCGACTGTAAATTAATATATCATCGAAGTAAACGATGACAAATTTTCGTAAAAAAGGTTGCAGAACTTGGTTCATAAGTCGCATAAAGGTACTTGGAGCATTAGATAATCCAAATGGCATAACAAGCCATTCATATAATCCTTCTCTTGTTTTAAATGCTGTTTTCCATTCATCCCCTTCACGTATACGGATTTGATGATATCCACTGCGCAAATCTAACTTGGTAAATACTCTTGCACCAGTAAGCATGTCTATCATATCATCAATTCGTGGAATTGGAAATCTGTATGGAATCGTAATCCTATTGACGGTTCGGCAGTCAATACACATTCTCCATCCATGATCTTTTTTTTTCTACCAGAAAAGCTGGAGTAGCACAAGGACTCTTACTGGGTCTTATTAATCCTTTAGCTAGAAGATCTTCTACCTGACCTTGCAAGATTTCATGTTCAGTAGGGCTTAACCTATAATGGGCATGATTTGGCAGTGAAGCTCCTGGGAGAAAATCGATTTGATGCTGTAAATCTCGCATAGGAGGAAGTTCACAAGGCAGTTCATCTGGAAAGATGACGTTGTACTGCTGAATTAATGGTTGTATTTTATATGGAATAACCACCATTGGTTTTGCTTCTTCATGAGAGCTGAGAGTATGAGATTTCTTAACCAAAGAAGCAATTAGAGCGCTAGTTTTCTCATCACTTATCTCCTTATACTCACCAGGCAGTTTGAGAGGTCGTAAAGTAATTCTCCTTCCATTGTGCATGAATGTGTAAGTGTTCTCGAAACCATCTTTAATAACACGAGTATCAGATTCCCATGGTCTGCCGAGAAGAAGGTGTGTGGCAGTCATATTGATCACATCACATGTTGTAGAGTCTTTATAACCAGGTAGAGAAAAATGAACACGACACTGATGTGTGATTCTTTGAGAAGCTGAACTGTTGATCCATCCAACCGAATAAGGACTAGGATGAGGTGATACTGGCAGTCCTAATTTCTCAACGACATAACTAGATATGTAGTTGTCTACACTTCCACTATCTATGATCATGTCACATAATTTTCCCTCAATGACACATCTTGTTTTGAAAACACAACTTCTCTGACTCAAACTAGGTTGATTCAAGAGTAAAGGTCGAATCATACCTATATACGGTTCTTCATAAGCAGCGTCAACAAACTGGTTCTCATATTCTTCAGCGTAAGCATCTTCATCATTGACATATTGGTTCACATCTACTAACCCGTGATACTTTTGTGGTTCTTCCTGATTCTCAGTAATCAAACCATTAATTTTGCGACATTCTGCAGAACTATGACCAGATTGTTGGCACTTGTTACATTTATCTCCCCTGTATTTAGAATATGGGTTATTGGGTTTAATTGGAGGTGGAAAGGTAGAAGTGTTTCTACTATTGTTGCGACCAGAATTTTGGCCGCCAGAGAGTTGTGATTGAACCACAGATGGAGATTCAGTTGGAGATTGCAATAGTGGAGTAACATTCTTTGCTGAAGAAAAAGTGAAACCGGTGTAACCTGGTTGTTTAGATGGATATGAACTATCTTCCAGAGAGATAGTACCTTCATTGTAAGAATTTGGGGTAGTCCTATAATTGCCTTGGAAACGACCATTATGTCTTGGTTGAGCAAATCTTTGAGAACGGATAATTCTTCTTTCAATCTTAATAGCTTGTTGTACTGCTTCCACCATAGTAAAGATTGATTGAGTCATACTATTTTGAATCAGACGATTCAAACCTTCAATAAATCTTGACACAAGTTGGTCTTCAGATTCTTTGAGTTGATTCCTAGCTACCAAGTTATAGAAATCAGCTACATATTCTTCGATAGTTCGTGCTCCTTGCTGAATTTGATGTAATTTGACAAATAATTGTTGTCTATAATCTCTTGGTAGAAACTTATCTTTGATTAACTTCTTCATTCGTTTCCAAGTTCTGATTTTTGGTTTTCCAGCATTCCTTCTGTCATCACAGAGTTTTTCCCACCAAGCTGCAGCGCCTCCTTTGAGCTTGTAGGTTACCAGCTTGACTTTAGAATCATCATGTACCTCCATGAATTCAAAGAAAGATTCTACTTCAAAAATCCAATCTGTAAGTTCTTCAATACGAAAATTTCCTGAGAAATTTGGTATGTCTGCTTTCATCTTGTATTCAGGTAAGGAACCATAAGGATTTTGTCCACTTTTAAGTCGTCTATCTTCAATCCACTTCTTCTCTAGATCATCTTCCTGCTCATCTTTATCGTCACTGTCGAAATTGACAGTAATCATCTTCTTATGTGAATGACCAATAAAGCCTTCATATTGTTTTGGTCTGTTTACTACTTTTAATACTTCTTCTGGAATTTCGATGTTTTGCAGAAACTTAAGTTTCTGTTTTATCTTTTCAACATCAAAATCTCCATTCTTCTTATTTGTCTCAAGATCTTCTTCTGTAGGTTTTTCTATTTCTAAAGAAGTAAATTCTTCTTCAATCTTGAGATGTTGTGAAATCACATTGAAGTTTTCTTTGAATTGCTTGAAAATTTGGCGTGAGTTTCTTTTCAAAAGATCGGTAGAAAGCTTTTGTTGTAGCTTCTTCAAATGTTCTTGGTTGCTGTTTCGATAAGGTCTTTGTTTGTTGCTTCTACAGCAATCTTAACAGCTGCTATAAGATTAGCTTGAGTGACTGGTTCATCTCCTGCCATGGTAAATTATGAAATAAAGCTAGGGTTGCGGAAGCGAAAGATATAGGATCGAGTTTTAGAGTAAAGACCTAAAACTAATGGCTCTGAAGCCAACTAATGTAGCACTAGGTAGGTGAAGGCAGACTACGTCTGCAATTAGATGAGAAGAGAGGAATAAGTTGAGAAAGAATGAGTAGCAGAACTACAAGTGATAAATTGATTGATTGATAATAAAAGAGATGTCTCAAACAATAAACTAAACAATCTATTTATAGGGAAGTCATGTATCCTAAACTAGGCATGACTTCCAAACTTAGGCAATGACTAACAATAGAAGTCCTAAACAGAGAAGTAAAAAGAAAAGAAACTAAAAATAAAGAAGGAACGTTCTGGAACGTTCTGTTAAGCGGCTTGTCCTGCATCACAAATATCCTCGAGCGTATACATAAAAGTATATATACCGTCATAGGAAATGTTCCATAGAGTGAGCATTTGTTTTGATAGATAGAGAAATAGAGTAAACAAGATAATCAAATGTTTTTTACTAACCTTTCATGAAGTTCTCCGAAGTCTTCGTGTATTCTTTAATCTCTATTCTTCAAGAATAGTTTTGATTCATACTCTACTACTTAAACATAATCTAGTCAGAAACTGATTTTAGTAGACGAAATCAAGAATGTGTTTTGGCATTTAAATTTGACAACTGACTTGACATACCAACACTAGTGATTTCAACCAAGTAATACTCTAACAATGACATTAAAGGGTGTCCAACCATTTAAATCATCGAGGATATTTTAGTTTTTTCTTCTATACTAGAACTCGGCTAAGATGAATGTTATCCATGATTCCATCAAGGCATAGGCATTCTTTAGGAAAAAAATAAATCAAAAGAAAATCATGCAGTTTCCTTTTTTTTTTTTTTCGTAGTGACATGTGCACTATGATGTGGCATCATCATAGATAAACAGTTTGGTCTATAAATACACATTCTAGTGACTTTTTTACGAACTAAAAAACAAGTGAATAAAATGTCTACATTTCCTCCATAAACTAGTCATTAGGTATCATATTCGCCTATTTGTTACTAGACGTGATTGATGCTCTTGTACACGTGAGAGAAAGTTATGCTACATGAAAGAGGTATTAATAAATCTTCTATAAATTTGGTGTGAGTTGATAAATTGGAACCAATACGTTATTAGCATGAACCATCAGATCTATAAACTCTTGAAGCAAGAATCACTCACTTTATTATAAAAAAATCTCTGATATTCGAAGTTATAACGAGAAAAAAATAGAGTACATTCATATAATCGAGTATTCTAAATATAACTATCTATATATTACAATAACAACGGAGTCAACAAATCTCCAATATGGGAACCACCATTTCTCTTTCTTTAGAAGCAAAATAAGGAAAAAACCCCAAAATCCAACTCCAAATCCAAAGAAAACAATAGCATACAACAACAATCTTTCAAATTAAGATTGTTGTTGGATTAACATCATAGGTTTTAGCATTATGATCATCCTTACAAATTTTTTAGTTGGAAATCCACATAATAAATCATTCCCGAAATAAGCTGAACCATCCAAACTTAATGTATCAAAGTGAGATCCTCTTGGAATCATTCCAGTCAGCTTATTGTGAGATAAGTTTATAAACCCAATACAGTCTATTGTTGCTAGAGATTGTGGGATATGTCCAGACACAGTCTATTAAAACTTAAGTCTAAAGACTCTAAGGCAGTTATGTTGCCTAACATCTTTGGGATATCACCATAAAATTGATTATGGGACAAATTAAGTGAAGCGAGCTTCTTTAATGAACATATCTCTTTCGGAATGTTTCCTTCAAGAAAGTTACACGATAAATCGATCATTGTGTTGTAATCATATAATGTCTCAAGTTGTACCATGATCCCTTTGGTTATAAATTCAATATGATCATCACTAGCATATTTGTAAGAATGATTTATCAAGTTTCCTATTTTTTGGGGAATATGACCGGAGAGATTATTCAGTGATAAGTCTAACCACCGAAGTTTTTTCAAATGAATAATACCTTCAGGAATTGACCCATTAAATTTGTTGGACCTTAACGAAAGGATCTGAAGGTCAGAGTTTGAACCAAGACTAGTTGGTATCCTACCTCCAAAGTTATTATTCTCTAGGTTGAGAGTTATTAAACTTGGACTCAACTTATCTGGAAGTTCCCCAAAAAACATATTGTCGTTTGTGCGTACAAACGTTAAAATGGAACAATTCGCGAATGTTTTTGGTAATTTTCCCGTAAAATAATTAAATTGCACATCTATTCCAATGAGCTGATTACCAAGACATAAATTATCCGGTAAATTTCCTGAAAGTGCGTTCACCCCGACACTAAAATACTTATACTTGGAATGTAGACCTAGAATTTGGGGCAGTTCACCTGATAAGTTGTTTTGACCTAACTGAACAGTAGTAAGTAATGGAAGCAAACCAATACCCGCCGGTATTTCCCCTCTTAACTCATTACTCCAAAAACTAATTTCTTCAATATTCATGCATTCAATTTCTTTCGGAATTTCACCGGACAACTTATTATCAGATAAATCTAGATATTTTAATTTCTTTAACAAAAACAAATTCTCTGGAATTTTCCCTCTCAAATGGTTCCCTCCAAGATTCAGATGAATTAGGTTTGAAAAACTCCCAATCCATTCTGGAAGCTTTACTGTCAAATTGTTCCCTGCAAGATCCAGATGAATTAGATTTGAAAAACTCATAATCCAGTCCGGAATTTCTCCAAATAAGTTTGCTCCTGCCATTGAAAAATTCTTCAACTTTATCAATTTACCATATTCATTTGGAATTTTTGATGGCAAAAATTGATTATAAGACATCGAAAGAGTTTCAAGATTCGATAAGCTTCCAATTGAAGAAGGGACGTCACCCGAGAAACTATTCTGGTTCAGAACAAGTACCCGAAGATCCAAAATCCTATCAAAATTATTAGGAATTTTACCATCAAACATATTGATGGAAAGATCTAGATACTGAAGTTTTGAACAATTGAAGATAGAAACTGGGAAACCCCCAGGAATATAAGTCACAGAAAAATCAATTTTTCTTAAACTTTTTAACTCACAAATAAATTCTGGAATTTTATCGATATAATACACATATCTAAATAGAAGTCCGGAAACAGAACCATCAGAATTACACTGTATACCTTTCCAATTACAGTGTTGGGAATTTTCAGATTTCCACGATTCCAATGAATTAGGATTTCCAAATTCTTTTTTTAATCTTAGAAGAATACTCCATTCTTCCTCAACTTCTTCTATTTTGAGTGAGTTTACCAAGAAAAATAGTAAAGAAAGAAAGAAAATGAGATGGAAAATGGTTCCTTTGAATTTAAGTGGGTTTGCTTTGACATTCTTGAGAAGATTGAATTATGATCTTACAACTCCAAGTTCATTCAATTATATAGACAGATTGAAATACGTTCAGTGACTTGAATTTCATATAGTGGTTCATTAATCATCCTGTATTGACTATAAATTCCCCAATCGGTACGGTCCACTATAATCATGAGCCAATGTGTTAGAATTCAAAAAGAATAAGCACTTAATCTCATTTGGCACCAAAGAACAAGGCAGAAAAGATTTCATTTTCTTTTCTTTTTTCTACACGAAAAGTCATATACATTATTGAAGCAGGGAAGATTTTCATCTTTGTGAAGCCCTATGGTCTAAGTGAAAAGACATTTTGATTATCCATTAGTTGCTAGAGTGAGACGGCCGGGGCTCAAACTTACAAGTACGTTTCACTCTCTGATGACAGCTGAATGGACATTTCTTATGCTGCATATCGGGATTTGCAACCTAAACTGGGGTATGCTCCATGGATAACCGTTAGATGGATAAGGACACGTTACTCAAAAAATATACAAAATTCTTTGGTCAATTCTTTTTGATCAAATCCTTCAACGTTGCTAACAGGGATATCAAATTGTTGGAAGTCTACCAGATTTCATATATAGCATACAAGAATATACCTTGTCGTATATAGATTCGGTACCCTTTCCTTTGATCTGGTTTGTAAATATTTGGAGTTTTAAAGGATATTATAGGGATGCAAAAATATTTGGAGTTTGTAAATATACGCATAATAAGTCATGACATATTGTATTTTTGTCTAATGAATACACTGAATTTTTAGATTATACATAGATATACATAAAATTGTAGTCACTTCATAGAAGATTAATGAATATTTGGACAAACACTTGTTTTTTTTTCTTTTTTGAAAGGTGGACAAACGCTGGCTTAGTTAAGGACAAGACACCCCGTTTGACACACAGTTTTATTTTATCAAACTGACACGTAACAGATGAGCCCATTCAATACCTGATTTTAAGAAACATCATGAATACTTGTTTTTCCCTATAGCCTTTGAACGGTTGAGATGCTATTCAAAAATTAATCCATGCGAGACAGTGGTTCCAAAATCTTATGATTTCTTCCACGCAGAATCATATCTTAACAATTAATGGGCTGATTAAAATTTACACCTGGGCTAAGTTTTACAAATGTTAAAAATTATAATAACAAAACATCTTTTTAGAAATTTTGGGGTGGGCTTCAGCCTGGGTAAGCCACCCCCTAATACCGTCCCTGGGCCTAATCCTATGGGTATGGCAAAAAAATGTTGTTTGGCATGCCATGTGGCATGGCAAATGAGTTTCCCTACTATGGTAGACATGCCAAACTTGATTAAAAACATATATTTAATTGTGTTGGGTGGGACCCTAATGAATAAAAAATATATTTGTGTTTGTGTGGTGAGGTATTTATAAAAATTTTAGTATTATAATATAATCAGTGGGACCCTTTAAACATAAAAATATATTATAAAAGTGAAAAACTAGGAGAGAATGAGAGATTATATATATATATATAAAATTACTTGGAGATAAAGTCTTTATCGCTAGAGATAAAGAGAATATCGCTGGCGATAAAGAGAATATCGCCAGCGATAAAGACTCTATCGCTTAGCAAAGCGACCAAGACTCGATCGCTCGATGGAAACTCTGTCGTGTATGCCTATATGCCAGAAGTAACATATTGGCATATGAGTTTGGCAGTTTGGCATACCCATAGTGGGTGCATATATGCCAAATATCATGTTTTGGCATGTGCATAGGAAGAGGCCTTAGGGTAAGCATTTTATAGTCATACCTTGTTGGGCGTGGACCAACAGAGTGGACCAAATTGGTCCACCTTCCCTAGATCACATGATTTATAAGGCCGAGTGTAGTAGAGTAAAAGAAGGGAATGAAAGCGACATCTGGGCGTCGCTAAAGCCTTTAATCAAACTCGTTCCCCTTCTCTCTGCTCGAAAGCAGGAAAGGTTAGCGGGGATTTCAAAATGAGCGAGGTTTGTGACATCGCCAAAAAAAAAATGAAAAGGACCTCGCTTTTGTAAAATTCAGCGATGATGCCGACCTCGCTTAGAAGCGACGTCTAACATCGCTCAATTATTTTAAGTGAGTACTTGTTCCTTGCCTGTTTTGATATATTTGTTTGACCCTTTCAGTCTTACACCCCTGTTACACCCGGCTACACAATTAACACTCTTTCTATCTAATTCGTGCTCTCCTCATAATCGTTGAAAGTGTAGTCTAGAATTAATGGTTCACTACCCGGATCAATGTGACCGAGCTTAACCCTAACGTACAAGTGTTTTTATTAATTTTAGAGAGCGACAATAGTGGTAGATGTATCTATCGATAATAAAATTGTAAAGCGTAGCTCATTCTGTAACATATTAATCTTCTCTTTTAGTACCAAACATGTTTTTTTTGGACACAACGTTGGACTTGGAGTGTTACGTTTAGTGGACTCAATTTTTTTTTTTAACTTATTTCATTAATTTTAAACTACAATACAAGATACTACATTGATTCAATACAAGATACTACAACTCTTATTAGGTCACTGTCGTAGGCTCCTCCGGTGCACTTAGCACGTGCAACAAGCCTTTAAACCTCCAGGTGTCCCTGCCGGCCGCGTGGTGTTTTAGGGATGGTTTAAAAGAGGGTTACCAACAAAACCTGAAATCCATTGCAGTGGAATTAATTATCTTCATCGCTAGCTTCAGGTAGTTCACGACATATTTCATCCGAATTGAACTCGGATATCCTTTCTTTGATCGGTAAATAACACTCATAGAATTCGAATTCTATGTTGGTGGCCTCCGAGTATCTATGTTTCACATCATTTTCCTTCAATAAACAAACAATAAATTATTAGTGTTTCGTTTAAATGGTTTCTTAACATAATTTGATGTAAATTTTGAACCACTTACACATTTGTCGATAGTCCAACCGCTAGGTAAGTTTCGGTAATAAGGTACTACAAATTCCAATCATCGTTTCTCCTCTTTCTTAATTGAGGTGACCTGGTTTTGTAAGACACGACCAGTTCTCTGATTTGGATTTCCGTTTCTAACTGTTAGATGTTGAACTACCAAATCCCGTAATTAGTTCACTCCGGAAACACTATTCCGCGTAACATTTTCGGCCACAAAGACATTCAGCCATGATTGTATTACAGATGTATCTTCCTCGTTTGTAAATTTGATTGCCATAACCAACCCAAAAAGAAAACAAAAAAGTATTCAAAGGATAAATAAAGATGGTTTGTAATTTGTGTTTTTTATTTGTTGGTAGAGAATGATGGTATTTATAGTGAACTTCTTGGTCTGGATGTGTTGAAATATTAAATTACATCAAATACCTTTATTCATTTTTGTCGTTTGTACATCATCTCACTAAATTTTTTCCTATCCTCCCATGTGGTTAGTTTTATTTTGTATCAATGCAACTTTAATTTGTTGGTTCATATCAATTTCTGACACAAAAAAGTAACAAAATACATTTTACAATTTACAATTTACAATTTAACACAACCACTGGCCATCATAATATCTTCTCTTATACATTAAGGGTTTTTTCGAAAATAGCAAAGGAGGGCGATTGTAAATAGTAGGGGTCGTTTCTCAAATTATCAATGAAGGTGATTAGAGGTAAATAAAATAAACGTATTGATCCCGAAAACAACAAAGTCCCACTATATTTTACTGAACGGTCGATTACACAGATGTATTCACTCTACGTTGTATGCCGGGACTACGTCCTTTAATAGCTCGTACAATTGATCATACTTAAATGGCCTCTTCGATTCTGCGTGAAATTCGATGCAAGCTCTTATTTTCTGTAGGAAACAAATAAAAATAAAAATAAAAAGTATCGACATTTTTTATTAGACAAAGTAATTATTAAGGTGAGAAGTTTACTTACGCGAGATTCATAGGACAATGCAGGATGACCTATGTTAACATCAAGCAAAAATGACAAAAGTATCAATTTCGGACGTGATCAAAGAAAAAGAAAATGTTTTTTTAAATGACGTCTTTGTTCTGTCGTTTTCGTTTGCTGTAATATCTTCGAAGGATTTAAAAACACGACGCCAAAAAATAGATTGTTCATTTTCACATTCTCCGGCTGGACCATGATTTGTAACTGAAATCCATGCTTGCACAACCCCCAAATCTTCTTCACCACTAAAGCGCATGATTAATTTTATACAAAGTATAAATTTGTTTGTGTTTCTAGTTACTGAAGAGGACTCAGTGAATTTGTTGGCTTAAATAGGAAGAGTGAGTGGAAAAAAAAACTCTGACATAAAGTATGTGATCAACCTCATCACGAATGGACTGAGTGGTATTCTGGTACCGAATAAAATTCCCTGACTAAAAATTTTCATTTTTCGAGACGGACGGTTTTCGGTAAATAGTAAGGGTTGCTAGTTAACAGTACATGACTTTTGAAAAAAGATTGGGTTATTTGAATAAGGGTCGTTTGTAAATAGTCGTGGGTGTTTTTGAACAATTATGGAATTTTTAAATTAATAAGTATCGTTTATTTACATTATAGGGTGTTTATAGTAACCTTCTTGGTCTTGATTCATTGAATTTATAAATTATATCGAATAACCTTTTACTCTTATCAATAATATTATCTTGTAACCCCATGTGTTTGGTTTTACCACACAACTAACTTTTTTATCAGATTTTTGATATTTTGGGAAGATGAGATTTTAAGTCAATGCAATTTCAAATCTTTGAGAAGTGTTTCTATTATTTTGCCGACATTTTTTCCACCCTGAATTGTCATAATTTTTCATGCTTTATTTTGAGTAATCAAATCATCTTGGAAGTTTTCTTGTGTATGCGAAACTTGTTTCTGACAATATATATATATATATATATATATATATATACATTGTTGTTTTTCACAACCAAGGGTCGTTCTAATATCTCTTCTTACACGGGATTAGTCTTTCCTTATCATTCAAGGGATGTTTAAAACAGTTAAGGGTGTTTATGAACATGATAATTTATTCGAAAGTAGGAAGGGTTGTACGTAAAAAGTAACAATGGTGTGTAAACAATAATTGTCAAAGCAAGAGTGTAAGGGATGGGTTTAAAAAAAATTTCACACCAATTAGTAAGTTGGAACCTATAAATGGATGGGTTACACAAATGTATTTCACACATCAAATTTAGTGGTTTCCTTTAGCCTCCTAGATCATATTCTACAATGACTGAATTTGATTCCGCAGAAGATCTTGCAATAATGAAAATATGGGTGGCACAATTTAACAGTGAAGACTATAGATGAGGCCGCGTAAGTGAAGAATATTTTTGGCACCGGATATTTCACTATTACAAGGAGGAGTATGGAACAGAAAGGGGAAGAATATTAAAACACATAAAGGATAGGTGCAGATTAATCAAATATGAACTTTCTAGCATTCTTTTAAAACAGAAACGCGCATTCAATAACCACCCTAATCCCAAAGAGATGACCCAATCGACGATGGTAAATGTTTTAACCATTTCTTTATAGTGATTTAAACTTAATCAAAATGGATTAATAGTTTATATTTCAATGTTGTAGGAGTTACTGGAAAAAGAGGAGTACCGGCGAGATAATGGGGTAGAATTTCCTCACAATGAAGTTTTTGAATTTATGAAAACCAAGTATCGGGTGGACCTTCTAACAGAACTAAAAAGTAATCTTAATGGAGTTCCTGATGAATGGGAAGGTACTTATTAGGTTTTACAGAAGATTTTATGGGTAAATCTGTTCTCAATACTCACGAGACAGCACTCGTCTGTTTGAAACACCTTACAGTTTAAAGGCTTGTTGCACTTGCTAAGTGTAACCGTGATTCCTACGAAAGCGAGTTAGGTTTTGAATTATGGTTTCTAATGTACTAAGATGTTATAATAAAATTCGTCATTATAAAAGGTGTTTATCAACTCATTGCAAGAAGGAAAAAAACAAATACATCATAATCATTAACTTTGCTCCCTAATTGGAACTAAAACATACGACCACACTTAACATCATAAATATTTGTTGACCAAACTAAAACACACAATAAAACATAAAACCACATGTTACATCACCAACTTCACCTTAATTGAACTGTAGCATAACGATACCTATTCGGTCTATTCCACCGAGTTACATACTGAACATTCCCAGAAATGTCTACCAACGTGCTATTTTCTTTTGAGCGGCGGAGTTTCATATAAAAATTGCAGTCTGGGGTTGAGCAAAGAGAAATTTTTTGGTTCTCAATCTTACATTTCCCTTTTTTATTCAAGTTCTTACAAATTTCATTGATCTCTTCATCTTTCTTGGATTTCATTGCATCCGACAGCAACTACGATTATTCACAACAATTTTCATACATACACCTCAAATAACGCATCTTATTCCTCGGAGACTCCTTTACCATCTTAATGCCAGTACAATCTTTTTGGGGACACTTTGAGTAGATCCATGGGCATTCAAGAAAGTTATGGTTATCCTTGTAACATAATGGACAAATCTCTCTGGATTCTACACAGACTATTTGTTTTCCCTTGCGATTAGATCTCATTGTTGAGGTCTAATTTTTTTCTACTCGGGGTAATTTCAAAGAGAGTTAAGATATTTTGTGGATATATTTGGGTAACATTACCGACGTTTTTGTAATGCGAGTGAATTGCGAAAGGGTCGTTTGTCAACATCGATGAGCGTCTATAAAAAGTTTGGGACGTTG
Organism: Papaver armeniacum; assembly: GCA_023531295.1. NCBI lineage: Eukaryota > Viridiplantae > Streptophyta > Magnoliopsida > Ranunculales > Papaveraceae > Papaver > Papaver armeniacum. The sequence continues at coordinate 74,862 of JAJJWW010004066.1, forward strand.
GTAAAACGAAGCAGTCATTTGTAAACAGTGATAATACTCTTTCAAATATTTTTAGGTCATCTATTGTTACCCTATTTTTTGATTATTACCTATAGATAGACTCTATCAGACCCATTATAGACACCCGACTCTAGGAAAAAGTAAAAGGCGTTTATTGTTAATGGATGTGTTAAAATTAACCTATAAATATGCTAAATTGCTTTTTAAAGTTTTATATTTTCATTGTGTTATAACCTTTATCCTTTGAGTATCATTTTTTTTATAGTTTTTCATATTTTATCTGCGTAGCATGGCAATCCAATACACTTCACAGGAAGACGAAGCTCTAACACGGGTTTACTGCAATGTTTCGAATGATCCAGACTTATTAACGGACGAAAAATCAAATGAATTTTGGATTAGTGTTGCTCAATTGTTTACCGAAATAATTGGCAATGACAACCGTCAGACATGGAAATCATTAAAGTCTCGGGTCTTCACCATAAAGAAGGAGGTGAACGTTTTTGTTGCACTTCAGGTACCGATATATCGCAATGTGCCCGAAGGGTGGTCTGAAAAAAATGTCCGGAGTTTCCTATAGGTATCATTGGCATTTGTACGATTAAAATCTTCAGTAACTCGATACCAAAATCGCCTTCCCGTTGAACTGTTCCCCTTATCTAAAACTTTACAATAGCTTTGGACCAGACAATAATCATCCGCAAGTGAAAAGGCAGGCATTTAGGTGGTGATTCTAACTGTAATATAATGTGGAACAACACAAGTTTGGGATGAGGAGGTTACACTGACTGGTTGGGTTTATATAGATGTGATGATATAGAGTTAATTTGGAATACGACATTTTGGAATTATTAAAAGGCCACATTGGTGACCGACATCCTACATATCTTTTCAATAATATAGAAAGGATACGAAACTAACACAAATAGTGGACCACAAGTGTAATAGGAAAATAAAAAAATATTTATAAAATAGTGGATCCCCGGTTACAGACAACATACAAACCGACAATAAAATAAAACACACAAAACTAATGACAACTCTTATAATAGAGATACTCACTAAATACTCAAATAAAAAACTAATCTCTTAAACATATTAGGCCCACCTCCATTTTTTTGGAGGATCACAGTTCATAACTTCGGTGGGGTTTTTAAACTAGAACGGTACTAGACTACCACAATGATTTAATTTAAAAAGCATAAAATTAAATTTCTCTATTTCTTAGTGCGAGATTCAAATATCAAGGCGGCTTCGAAATGATAACGTCTCTTTTCTCCACTTGGTATAAGCATCATGTGCCGCAAACCGGTCATCTCTGTGCCTGGAGAGAAACTCATTGTACTCGGTGCACAATTTCCTAACATGAAAGAATCTATCACTTATGTTGGCAGCTTCATAATGAAAGTGTGGTTCTTTCCGGTTATCGCCCCAACCATCCTACGAAAGGACCATCCCTTACCTGGTGCGAAAATAAACTCTCATGTTGATGTTCTTCGGGAAGATCCTTGACTATGTAATAATTGTTAACCCATTCGGTCTCTTCCTCAACTTGCTTCATTCTTTACCTTAGGTTACGTTGATCTTCACCTCGTTTCTTTGACGCCATTTTCTCTTCATATTTTTTCACAGCTTCTAGCGAATTTATGCTTTCATAAGTTGTAGGTTTTCGTTTTTCGTAGAACTCATCCATTATGAAAAAGAGGGGGTACAACAACCACAACCAATATTTTGCTTAGCAATATGTATGGACTAACTCCAATATACTTTTAAGAGAATGGACTAGACAGTCAGACTCAATCTTAATAAAAGTATATCAAAGAGTTATATCTCACTTTCTCGATTCAATACTTACTCAAAATCTGCGAGTCTAATTAAATACAAGAGAAAACACTTGAACGGTACCAAAGAACAATGTTCAAGGATCAATAAATTTCAATCAACAACCAAAGGTTGGATTTTCCAATTGATTGATTAAGACGCACAACGTGTGATATTTCAATTATATAACAAAATATAATGCGAAAAAGAAATAATACAGACACAAGAAGTTTTGTTAACGAGGAAACCGCAAATGCAGAAAAACCCCGGGACCTAGTCCAGATTGAACACACACTGTATTAAGCCACTACAAACACTAGCCTACTACAAGCTAACTTCGGTCTAGACTGTAGTTGAACCCCAATAAATTTCACACTGATCCAAGGTACAGTTACGCTCCTTACGTCTCTGATCCCAGCAGGATACTACGTACTTGATTCCCTTAGCTAATCTTGAAGACTTTAATAAACAAATTTGTATCACACATATAAGTCTACGGTAATAGATAAATCTGTCTCCCACAGAAATACCTACGAGTTTTTTGTTCCGTCTTTTGATAAATCAAGGTGAACATGAACCAATTCATAACCCAGACTTATATTCCTGAAAAACAACCTAGAATTATCAATCACCTCACAATAATCTTAATCGACTAGCGAAAGAAGATATTGCGGAATCACAAACGATGAGACAAAGTTTGTTTGTGATTACTTTTCTATCTTTCCTATCGGAGATATAAAATCTCGAGCCAATTATTTCAATTGCACTCAACACGATAGAAACAATAAGATCAGATCAGGCAACTACAAAGATAATAGTTGGGTTTGGCTTCACAATCCCAATGAAGTCTTCAAGTCGTTAACCTACAACGTATCGGTAGAAACCTAAGGTGAAAGGAGAATCGGCTCTAGCTTATACAACTAGTATCACACAAGATGTGTGGGGATTAGGTTTCCCAGTTGCTAGAGTTCTCCTTTATATAGTCTTTCAAATCAGGGTTTGCAATCTAAGTTACCTTGGTAACAAAGCATTCAATATTCACCGTTAGATAAAATCCTGATTAGAGTCAAGCTAATATCTTTCAACTGTTAGATAGAAACTTAGCTTGTTACACACAAATGAAATGCACGTTTTAGGTTTGTGTAACCGTACCCAAACATGTACATTTAGTTGGTTCAACAATAGTTAACCAAATGGTTAGCCATATGAGCACTTTCATATCAACCATATTCTTCTTTACCATAACTAGTTCAAATGACTCAAATGAACTAGTTAGAGAGTTGTTCAATTTCTTAGATCTTATAGAAGTATACAAGACACAATCGAAGCAAAAACGATTTGATTCACTCGAATCGATTCATGAACTTTATAGCCACGGTTTGCAAATATGCATTCCTTAGTTTATATAAGTTTAAGTTCACGAATAACCGTTTTTAGAAAATAACCAACCTAAGTACGCGGACTGGTACGCGGACTTAAGTACCCGGAATAAGTTTGTTTTTAATTCACAAACTCCAGCAGATTTTCACGGGACGTGAACTTCCGATGGTGCGCGTACTGGTACGCGGACTTTAGTTCCGTTTTTCCTGATCAGCAAAGTACGCATACTTTAGTTCAAGGAATAAGGACTTATACATGTATGAGTTATCACACAATATTTATATCCAATAATGCGTTGGTCAAGCGTGTGGAGGAATCCTTGTCTTCGATTGATGAGATGTGCAACGTGACTGGTCATACAATTTCTGAGGATGTAATCTCGAGCTGGAAGTTCCATCGTGACATGTGCGTGGGCTTAGAATTCAACGTTCCTTGGTTCGTTGAAGGTCTCTCTGATGTTGAAAGGTCGTTGGCCGGAGCAGTTGAAGGTCCTTCCGCAGACATGATGAAGAAGCAGGAAGCAGAATTCAAGAAGTTGTGCAGGAAGCTGAAACTTAAGAGGGCGGCTCTCCAAAGCACGAGGGAGGCCTTTGCCAAAAGGAGCAAGCCGCTGTTGGAAAACTTCCCTTGAATCTATATCTGTCTTCTGGACCTCTTATCTTTAGGTTTTTTTTTTGAAAGGCAAATGAGACGCCTGGTTTCGGTTTTTGATTTTTTGATTTTCTCGGGTTAATAGATAAATGCTACCTTGACGGTTTTGGATTATATATATTTTTTTTGAATGAAATGTTTAGAATTGAATTGTCTTTGGCTATGAATGAAAGTGAAGCAGACATCCCAGGAAAACCATGGAACTATGTGTTGGTAGATGACATGGGATGAAACATGGCTATAGGTTTTATCAGAACTTGAAAAAGCAAACCACGTATTTTTGTCTAGATAAGACTTACTCGGTTTCTCAGGTCTTCTGATGAGAATAAACTTTCTGGGTGTAGGACCAAGTTTTTTTTTTCCGAGAAACATGGTCATGGGAAGTCCCAGTCTTCCGAGTCGTTGCTGAGTTGTCCGATAACTGCGCCGTTAATCCCTGGGCGGATTGTTTTGCTTCCAGCCTCTGAGAAGTCCCCAGTCATCCCTTGTCGTGTCATGACTGATAATCCAGCCGTCGAGTAACTGAGTCGGAGTGGATCGCCTTCCTCTACCATCTTGACGTCTGGGTCTAAGAATGAGATCGCTGGTTGAAAATTGACATTGTAACCGAAAGATCGAACCTCCCGCTGTGGTCACTAATGTTTTGTAGGTGAAAATGGTTTCTGCTGATTTCGGTAATCGCGGGTGTGCATGTGAGAAATAATTTAAACCCTAAACAATGTACTGCAAGGGAGTACTTTAGATTCGGAGATCAATCTGTACAAGTCCGGCCTAAACCAAGAAATGGCCGTTCCAGACTTGCTTCGGTCACAAAGTGGAGGAGAATGGGTTTGTTTTGGGGAGGGAAGCAAGGAAAGTGGTGATACCAGAATAGTTGATTCTGGAAGAGTAGTTGGGTTACTACGACTTGTTATCAGAAAAGTGAGAGAGCTCACAAGGTGAGCTAGCAAGCAAGTAGTTCTGAGTGTTGTATCTCCCGTTTGAACTTGTTGCTCAATGAAAATAGGTAAGACCTATTTATACAAGTCGGAGTAAAAACGTACCCTGGTCTCATTAAGGAGTAGGGAAGTAAATGGGAGGAGGTGGTAACCGTATGCATGGAATTGATGTTCCATAAAGTGGTTAACGCATGAAACTGGTTTTCATGAAACTGCTAACGTTATGGAATTGATGTCCCATAAAGTTGTTAACGCATGTGCTTTATGTCCCATGAACGTTTCACACATAAATTCCCGTATTTACTAACCGCCTCACCCTTATGACACTTCCTTATGACGGGCGTAGTGTACGCCGCACGTTGTAAAACGCCAAACCAATACCCAAAGAGGATCCCCCAGTTTGTGTTGATGTCTCGAATGTTTTGGAAAACATGTAACACGTTTTTGTGGCTTGGCAAGTCAAGCTCGGGAAACTTGCCAGCCTGGTGACCTTCGACGGTCGAGATTTTGCATCTTGAAAGGAGGGGCAACCGTTGATCGTTGCACGCCTTCGTTTTGGTAGTCGCGTAGTGAGGGCCAACGTGGTGGCGCGGCTTGGTTGGCATGCCGTTGGCATGGCAAGGTTTGGCGTGGCCAAACTTAGGTTTGGGCCAAAGGTTACCATGTGTCGTCTGGGTAACCTTGGATGGCTAAGATTTGCTCCGGGATTGAAGGGCAACCGTTGATTGTTGCACGCCTTCGTTTTGGTAGCCGCGTAGTGAGGGCCAACGTGGTGGCACGGTTAGGTTGGCATGCCGTTGGCATGGCAAGGTTTGGCGTGGCCAAACTTAGGTTTTCGGGACAAAGGTTACCATGTGTCGTCGGGTAACCTTGGATGGCTAGGATTTCCTCCTGGGATTGAAGGGCAACCGTTGATTGTTGAACTCCTTCGTTTTGGTGGCCGCGTAGGGAAGGCCAACAGGGTGGCGCAGCTAAGGTGTGGTTAGGCTTGGCATGTGGGGCCAAGGGTTCGCCTTGGGCGTGGCTAGCTTTGGCTAGGTGCGATTTTGGCTTGGCATGTGGGGCCAAGGGTTTGCCATGGGCGTATGGCGTGGCTAGGGCCAAGGCAAGGGCGTTTGGCTTGGCATGATGTGACTAGTATGGCTAGGGCCAAGGCAAAGTGCGTTTGGAATGGCGCGGCTAGCTTGGATAGGTTTGGTTTGGCTTGGCATGTGGGGCCAAGGGTTTGCCTTGGGCGTGGCTAGCTTTGGCTAGGTGCGATTTTGGCTTGGCATGTGGGGCCAAGGGTTTGCCATGGGTGTATGGCGTGGCTAGGGCCAAGGCAAGGGCGTTTGGCTTGGCATGATGTGACTAGCATGGCTTGGGCCAAGGCAAAGTACGTTTGGCATGGCGCGGCTAGCTTGGCTAGGTTTAGTTTGGCTTGGCATGTGGGGCCAAGGGTTTTCCATAGGCGCATGGCGTGGCTAGATTGGGCTAGGTGCGGTTTTGGTTTGGCATGTGGGGCCAATGGTTTGCCGTAGGCGCATGGCGTGACTAGCTTGGGCTAGGTGCGTGACCAAGCTAGGGTTTTGGGGCAAAGGTCGTTTGGTAACCTTAGACGGCCGGGATTCGCTCCTGGTATTGAAGGGCAACCGTTGATTGTTGCACGCCTTCGTTTTGATAGCCGCGTAGTTAAGGCCAGTATGGTGTCGCGGCATGGGGCCATGGAGAGGTTCGTTTGGCATGGCACAGTAGGTGTGGCTGGCATGATTTGCCATTGGCACGGAGGTGCGGCTAGCATGGATGGCCTGCTTTGGCGCGGTCGATGTGGCTGGAATAATTTTCCATTGGCATAGAGGTGCGGCTAGCATGGTTGGCATGCTTTGGCACGGTCGGTGTGGCTGGCATAATTTGTCATTGGCACAGAGGTGTGGCTAGCATGGTTGGCATGCTTTGGCGCGGTCGGTGTGGCTGGCATGATTTGCCATTGGCACAGAGGTGCGTCTAGCATGGTTGGCATGCTTTGGCGCGGTCGATGTGGCTGGCATAATTTGCCATTGGCACATAGGTGCGGCTAGTATGGTTGACATGCTTTGGCGTGGTCGGTGTGGCTGGCATGATTTGCCATTGGCACAGAGGTGCGGCTAGCATGGTTGGCATGCTTTGGCGCGGTCAGTGTGACTGGCATGATTTGCCATTGGCACAAAGGTGTGGCTAGCATGGTTGGCATGCTTTGGCGCGGTCGATGTGGCTGGCATGATTTGCCATTGGCACAGAGGTGCGGCTAGTATGATTTGCCATTGGCACAGAGGTGCGGCTAGTATGATTTGCCATTGGCACAGAGGTGCGGCTAGCATGGTTGGCATGCTTTGGCGCGGTCGGTGTGGCTGGCATGATTTGCCATTGGCGCGGTCGTGCGGCTAGCATGTTTGGAATGCTTTGGCGCGGTCGGTGTGGCTGGCATGATTTGTCATTGGCACAGAGGTGCGGCTTGCATGGTTGGCATGATTTGGCGCGTTTGGTGTGGCTGGCATGATTTGCCATTGGCACACGTGGGAATTAGGGTTTGGCTTGTCGTAACCCTAATTTGAAAAAGATACCCCGGTAATTATTGAGGGACACATTAAAGGTTTCAGTAAATGTGCCTAGTAAATGCTTGTTACTTTAAATGTTGTGACATCACTGTCTGCTAGGGTTTAGTGTTTTACGATTTCAACCCTAAGCTAAAAACCACCATCAACAGTAGCACAAAACAACTTGACTCAATGTTGAAGTCAACTAGAGTTCCTCGTGACACGCGAGGATTGGGCTACAAAGGTAAACAAACTTTGAATGCTAAACAGGAGACAAAGTTTGTAAAATCTAATGACTTCGCTAAAGAAATTGCTTCAAAAAGTGCAACAAAAGATTGCTCTTCCATAAAAGAAAAATATAGAACACCTTCATCTTCAGCAAAAGACGGAAAACGTAAAATCCGTCAAACTCCAATGAAACAGAATCCACAACAAGGTAACACTAAGCCTCGTCTTTCGTGTGTTACTAAGCATTGCTCTTATTGTGGAAATAAAGGACACTTGGAAAGGGGGTGAAGATTCCGTAAAAGGAATGAGAAAGCCATAGATGCACGTGTTTCCACAAAATTGGCTGAACTCAATAATGCTTCTCGTGCTAAATCAGGACATCATTGTCCTAAAAATGAGCAAAAGAATTATTGTAATGATAGTTCAAAGTTTGCTTATCAGGCTTCTACAAAGTTTTCTCATTATCGCTTAAACAATAAAAGGAGAGATAACTTTGTAAAGACAAGATCTGATATTCCAAATTGGAATAAGACTAACTCTTAGAGTTTTCAGCATTTCAGTTACCCTAATGTCTCCTCAAGAGATTCATCTTGGATTTCAAGAGGAAATAATAGGAAGAACAAAGTTGGTCCTGTAAAACCCATTTCTAAATGATGTCCAAAATATTCTCTAAAGACAACTAGGAAGGTATCAAAAGATAGTCACAATGATGACACTCGAATGATAAGTTTCATTACTCATGACATTCAGAATATTGTGCTACACTTTCTTGATCAAATGAATGTAGCTCCATGTTGTCATCATTATGTGAGATAATTAGGTCTCATATCGGTTACCTTTTTATGATTTTGTGACTTTTGATTTAGCGAATTTCATATCTAACCTTTTGAGTTTCTTAATCAAATAATCATAAAAGAATGATGACAATTAATCCCATATGTGAGTCACGATTATAATATTATCAATTTATTTCTCATAAGTTGTGTATATAGTATATATATGAGTTTTTGGTATTAGCGTATTACTATTTGCACGTAATAGTTAAAACCATTTCAACCTTTCTCTGGTAAAGTTTGCTTTTGCTGTTCTTATATCTTTGCGAAAAGATGACAAAATATTGAGGTGAAGAGGATGCGAAGCTTGAGGTAACGACTTTGTTAGTTAATCGTTTTCCTGTTTAAGAAAAGCATGATACTTTTATCTATTGCTTTTGCTTATCAAAATTTTGGTACAATTGATGCTTATTCCATGATGTGTGTATGGATGTGTGTGTGATTCAATTGGTTCCGGTTAAGAAAAACTATTGTGATCTTGCTTTATTGTGTGGTATCAATTGTTTAGGCTTACAAAATTTCGGTGCAATTACGGTGTTTTAATGCTTATGTTGATTCAATAGCTTCCGATTGAGGTGAATAATTATGCAAGTTGATTTATTTGGTTTGTATGAATTATTTATTTAGGATCAGAATATCGTAACATCAATACCTTTGCGAAATCTTTGTACAACACACTGCGAAGATATCGTAGATTGGTTACAGAAATGACGCGAAAGATGACGACAGCCTAAACACGAGAAAGATGTGGAAACCTAGCGAGATTTAGGAATGTTGCGAAATTTAACATTTATATACTTGCGAGAATATCGCAAGCCAGATCCGAAAATAAAGGACAGCTTAGCTGTCACCCACTATGTAATATCCTATATAAAGAGTCGAACATGCTTAAGATGAGGAGAGATCTTTTGAGAGTAAGGAGAAACTTTTAAGGAGAGAGAAAGTTTAGAATAATGGTTGTATTCTTGATTTCATTTCCTTCTTGTAAAACTTCTAACTCAATTAATAAAAAGTGTGATTGTTGATCTTAAAGATGTGTTGATTATTATGAAATCTTGTGAGGGATGTATTGTGGGAATTCCTGCAACTACATAATGGCGCTAGAAACAAGGACTGGAGATTGATATTGTGATTTGAAATAATTTGGAGTAATAGGTAAAGAATTTCATATAATTTTCAACAACTCATTAAGGTTGAAAAATGGCTAGAAGAAGAAATACAACATAATAACCAACAACTATTAGAAGGAGTAGGAGGCTTGCTGGAAAAGGGAGAGATGAAATGGAGGAATCTTCAAGAGTGAGCACAAGAAACAATGGAGAAAATCAAGTTCAACAACCAATTCAACGTACACCAATACAGAATAGAACTGTGGATTATGACAGAGTGAGTGTACATACTCGGCGAACAGATTCCGTAGATGGAATGGAAGAAGAGCAGCAATTAGGAAACAATGGACGAGAGGAGAGAGACCAAGAATCAATTGGAGGGATAATTCATGGGAATGAAGAGATTGAAGTGTTAGAGGCATTGAGGCAAAGAATACATGCAGAAAAGAGACTAGAAGCAGAAGAACGTGGAAATCTGACAAGGTAAAATCATGAGTTGAGGATGGAAAACATGAGATTACAAAGTAGAAGGTCAAGAAGTACTACAAGATCAAGTTCAAGATCAGTTAGAGGAGAAATAAGACGAAATTCGCCTGTAGAAAATGCTAATGAAGATACTCGAGAGGAAGCACAAAATCCAGACGAAGAACGTCGTAAAAGAAGAGAAATAATGGAAGATTATTATATTCAACATGGCGAAATTCTTCAAAATAGACAAAACAACCGAAATCAAGGAAATATGCAACGTCAGGAACGAAATAATCAAGATGGCGAAGAAAATTAGGAAGAAGGAAGAAGGAAGGAGGATATTACATGGGAGAGAATTTCAAAGAAATCAACAAGTAATTGAAGATGAAATCGAAAGGCATTACACTGAACAAGCACGTCTAGCTTGCGAAAGGGAAAAACTGAGAGCAGAAGTGGAAGAACAAGAGCTCCAAGAGGCAATTCGCCAGAACAATCGTGATAATCGAGAATAAGGCATGAACAAAATCGCAATAATGGTAATATCAATGAAGAATATGATAGAGTACAAAGGAGAGCTGAAAGGCGGCAAAGAGAATTAAGGAGGAATGAACAAAATTGCAGAGAAGAAAACGAGAAGTATAATCATGTGCGAATTCATGAAAGAATGAAAGAGGAGATCGCAGGGAAAGACGAGAAGAAAATGATGAACAAGAAAATCAAAACAGATATGAACGCAGAAGAAGAGAAGCGGAGTTAAAAAGACCAATGGATCCAAATTCTGGTGTAAATGAATAAATCCTGAGAGAATTTGCGGAGATGAGAGGAATGTTAAATAACAGAAAAGAAGGAGGCAGGAGACAATTGGATGAATCCATAGAACAAGCTGCGAAAACTCCATTTACACAAGAAGTACAACTAGGAGGAATACCCCCAAAGTGCAATCTACCCGCGCTAACTAGCATTCTTGACGGAACAACTTGTGCCATTCAACACATCAAAGCTTATGTGAGATGTATGCTACAGTGGGAAAATCATGATGATGTGTTGTGCAAGTATTATGAATCAAGTCTAACGGGAGAGGCCTTAAAGTGGTTTGAAGGTTTACCCAAGAATACCATAATATCTTTCTACCATTTGCAGATTACGTTCTTAGGGGCGTATATAAGTAACAATTCCTCGCGATCTGGCATTGAAGATGTATTTGGGTTAAAGCAAAGGGTTGGCGAAAGTTTGAAGCATCTAACCATGAGGCGGAAGACAATGTGTAGTGATATGGCTGGTCGTGTGGATGAGAGATATCTCATTCTATCATTCATTAACGATATGTTCGCAACCAATCTGATGTACATTCAAATTTTCAGAATCAAGAATACGATCACAATGACTGAGTTGCAAGAATTTCAGGAGGAGTATATTGCTCTTGAGGAAAAGCAAAATGAGATGGAATCATACCCAGTTGCGAACACAAGTTCAAAAGCAGCGAATGCAAGCTTGTTACCTAAGTTGATAAATACAGTGGCGAGAACTTCGCAAGGACAACAAGAGAGGATAATGGGAGATAGTCAGCATAAACTAGTAGCTATGGTAAGTCGTGATCAAGAAGAATTCGAGAGAGAAAGAAACTTCTATAGCCGTGGTGGAAATAACAAAATTCAAAGACTTGATCAGCCACAAGAAACTTATGGAGGTCAGAGGAAAAACCATTACAGAGGACAGGGAAGTCATAAGATAATATGGAAAGAAATCAAAATGCCACCGCTGAATGCTAGTGTGGAGAAAATATAGGAAGCTATAATCTTGATGGAAAACATACCCGCGCCATGGAACATGGGGAGTGAACCACCTCCAAGCCACAGAAGTCATGAATTTTGTTCTTATCATCATTTCCATGGACATTCAACAAATGACTGCAGAAATATAAAGAGAATCATTCTCAGAATGATATATCAAGGAAAATTAAATCATTTTCTAGTAGGACAACCTCAATCTAAACCATTACCACCTCCACCTGAAATTCGCAGGACAAACACAGCAAAGGAAAAAGAAACATTTGTAATAGAAGTTGGAGCAAAAGCAAAGAATCTGTTTTGTCGCTCTATTGTACACTCGTACAAAACGATTGAAGACTTTCACGATAACATTCTCAGCAGAGTTTTTGCAAGAGATGCCGATGATAGAGAAGTAATGAATATTGCAAAGGTATCTCCACTGAAAGAATGGCAAAAACAGACTATTTCCTTCACCGCAGAAGAAGTACCCGAGGGTGGAGAAATGCACGATAACCCATTAGCGGTAAAATTGGAGATTAACCCAAAACCTAGCGATGATGAAGATGATGAAGCTGAGGATTCATGGGAAATCAATAGAGTTTTAATCGATACTGGAAGTTCTGTGGATATCCTTTCTTATCATGCTTATAAAACTATGGGAGGAAAAGACGAAGATCTAATACTTTCAACTTAAAAAATCTATGGTTTTAATGGTACTACCAATAAGCCTAAAGGGGAAGTCAATATGCGAATTCCATTGAAAGGATTGTCCTCTGAAATTCTGTTTTGTGTAGTCGATGTGGAATCACCATACAACGCATTGATTGGACGACCTTGGTTACATGGGATTCTAGGTGTAGCATCGACTTTCCATCAATGCATCAAGTTCCCTCATCCCAGTGGTATTGGCATCATAAAAGGAGATTGGATTGAGGAAAGAAGTGCTATGAAATTGATGTAGAATCTTGCGAAGAAAGAGATGCGAAGAATAAAAATTGGAAACATAACATCAGAGAAAGACAAAAAAGTGAAAGATTGATGGTAGATGCAATATAACAGAGAGAAGAAGAAACGCTGTGAAACCAATGCATGCTGAAGGTAAGAAGCGACGAAGATATCGCAAAAGGTAAGAAAATAACAGAAAATTTAAAAAATGCAGAGGCAGAAAGTAGCAGAAGTAAGAGACTTAAAGAGTGAATGTATTTGTTGATTTTATGGATGCAAAAGAAAAATTGAGAGAAGAAAGAAAGATGTATGATTGATTTGTTAAGAAATAAAATAAATAATTATGAATGACAGAGATGAGATTGCGAAATTACAAAAGAGCTTATATGCAGAAGAACAAAATATATTTTATGAATGACAAAGATGAGCTTGCGAAATTACAAAAGAGCTGATATGCAGAAGAAGAAACAAAACAATCAGAAAGGGGTGAACATACTATGGCGTACACCCTAGTTCGCGAAATCAAAATTTTGTAAGAGGCAAATGTAAGACCTAAAGTGCGTCATAGAAGGGGGTACCTGTTGCATGGCTCAGCGAAAAGGTTAGACCGCCCCTGGAACCTGAGTCATGGAGATTTGGGGTCAATAAAGCCCATCCAGGAGAGGTACCTTGGATTTCAACCTAAGCTTATGACTTAGGTTGGACGACCGAGGGTCTCTTCTAAGGAGTGCGGCATCTGATCAAGGCGCCGAGGTACACGGTTGAGCCAAGAGTGCCTGGGGCGTTTGAAGCGTCTCGGCCATTCTTGTCAAGTCTTGACTTATGCTGCACTCGGCCCGAAGAAAACCCCACTTAGGGTGCAGTCTTGTAACCATAAGCCATTTAGGCAAAAGGGATAAGAGGCTGCGAAAATAACTGGTTGTTGTTAAGACCGGATGGGAGGAGCCAACCTTGTATGGTAGAGGTACGCCTCCTTGAAGGGGCAACCAGGGGGAAGATATGGGCGGCACCCTCCATTAGGGAGCTGATAAGTGTCTTAAGACGCAAATGTCACGAGGCTATATTTTCGCAAGAATATTTAGGATTGTCATATTTGTGCGACAATCCTGAAGAGGCAATAATACAAAAGAGAAAGATAAGGCGAGATCAATGGGTAAATACATGAAAGTGTAAAGACGTCCTGCGATTTCGTCGCAAGACGACAATGTCATGGGGCTTTATTTTCGCAAGAATATTAAGGCCTGTCATATTGTCGCAACAAAAATGACAAAAGAAAAAAGTTAAGGCAAGATCAATGGGTTTCCGCATGAAAGTGCAAAGACGTCCTGCGATTTTGTCGCAATGACAAGGGGTGGCAAAATAAGACATTTAACTAGGAAGGCAAAATAATACCACATAAGAGAACCAGAAAGAATGAAATCATGGGAAAAACCAAGAAATACTTACTTGCGAAGATTCTGCAGAAACAGCCGTGAAACTGAGGCATAAATACATGTTGCTATTCAAAAGTAACTTGCTTAATCTTTCATTTGGATACAAATAACAGAGGAAAGTATGAGAATGAATAGAATAAGAACATGTTATTTGTCTCCATATGATAGATTTACGCACGCATGAAATGAAAGATTAATAGTTATATATTGATTAACCATATTGCAAAAAAGAATTGTTTTTTTAATATGTGCAGAAAGAAACAAAAAAGGTAGAACTTGCATTTGAAGATTCAAGAAATTCGAAGCAAAAGATTACAAAGATAGGATATTAAAGAACGAATGTACAGATATTACAAAAAGAGAAAGAATAAAACAGAACTATCTATTGTTTGATTCTTCTTCTTCATCATCTTCATCAAATCCTTCTTCTTCTTCACCTTCATCAGATTTTTCTTCTTCACTAGCATCACTGTCAGAGATATCCAGAAGAGGTACATTCTTTGGAATTTCTTCTAAGAGGCAAGGATATGTAGAATGAAGGATGTTATTGTCGTCATCGACCTTCTTAATAGTTTGATTACGAAAAAGAATAGCAGCATTCTTAAAGTTCGCAACAGTAATCTTTAATTGACTCTTCACTCTAGAACATTTATCATTGCGATAAGAAAGATCCTTTGCGAGCTGAGCCTTTTCAGACTCAAGTTCTTCGATTCTTTTGAGAAACCTTTTTTCAGCTTCTGCGAACATACAACAATGAATCAGCAACTTGATGATAATTTATGAAAGACAAACAATTAATAAAGAAGAACAATTAACAACCTTCTCTGTCAGAAATCATATCCCTAACCAAGGCCGTGTGCTCAGCTTGAAGACTAACATTTACACCTAAATTATTTCTGGCGTCATCTAGAACTTTCGCAGCCCAAGCGAATTCATCATCATTATTTATGAGAAGAAGGGAGCGAATTTGATTCTCTCTTTCTCTAAGTACAGCATTTTTGCGGTTAGATTCATCTCGTTCAATTTGAACCTCAAGAAGATTTTTTTGGAATTTTGCTAACGCTTGAGCACCTTGTCTAGCGATGCGATCTTTATCATCTATGAGATCACTGATCTTGGTTCTTAAAGCATTAATTTCCTCTTTAGAATTAAGATAGAAACGCTTAAATTTGTTGGCTAAGCCCAAGCTGGATCTATGGTCAATCTCTAAGAGGCGAAGTTTGGATCTGAGTTCATTTATAGGAAGAGATTTAATCTTCTCATTTGAAAAACTATTTAAAGAGTTATTAAGGTGTTCAAGAAGGGTGTTATTATCCATAGAATTGGGGAATGAGTGAAGGATAATGGCTTCATCAGAAAGATCATAGACGTCTGCGAAAATGACAAATCAGATGAGGGAGGATAATGAGAAAACAAAATAAAGGAAAAGAGAAAAATTTCATACCATAAAGTTGCTTATTGGCATCTTGAAGACTAGATATTTTGTTCTTTTGAGTGGAAGAATCAACTTCTAATTGCTTGTTCTTTTCGCGAAGATCAACAGCTTCAGCTTCCAGTTCTTCGTTTTTCTTGCGAAATTGAAAATTATTCTTTTCAAGAATCCCACGTCTTTTTTCCAAATCTGAGGCAACAACGAAAGAAGCCTTCCCAGTCTGCAAAGGAAAATGAAGAAATTGTCAAGATATAGTATACTTTAAATTATAATTATGAAGAAATAGAGAAACGAAGGCATACCAAGATACCAAGTGAATTCAGAAAGCTAGGAGTCACTGATCTGGACACTCCATGAAGAGAATCATCACCATCCAGTAAAGGGGCATCACAGATATTCGCAAGAGCTTTGCATGTGCTAGTGAGATGATCATCCCCGATCCCTTGCATGGAGTCAGAGAAGATGCTAGACAATTGTTCCATTGAAGATTCATATGGAAAATCTACCCTTGCGAAAGAACTATCAATATCATTATTATCATCATCATCAGAACTTTCGCCAGACTGAAGATTTGAAGGAGAAGGAGAATGAACTTTTCGTTTCTTTGAAGGAGGGGCAGCAGATTTCTCCTTGCGAAGAGAACCTTTACCTTTGCCTTTGGTCTTCGCAACCGTAGATCCTTCTTCAACAACTACAACACCAATCTTCGCACACAAATGAAGATAAGAAACAGAGGCAACAATATTGTTAATAAAAGTAAAAAAAAAAGGTGTTTCTTACTTCATCTGTGATGGAGCGTAGAGCAGATAAAGTGCTAGCTTTCCCAGTCCTGTTGTAGCTTGATCTCAGCTTTTTAATCTAAAATTTTCGCAAGAATTAGAGAACAAGATAGTAACAATAAATGAAAGATTATGAAGTGACCAAGATTTGAAGACATACCTCTTTATCTTTCTCGGGCCAATTAAATACCCAAGGTTGATAAGTAGCGAGATTCGCAGGAAGCACATTTGAACCTGAAATATAAGGCCCCTTCAAAACAAGTGGAAAGACGCACCATTTGTCATCTTTAGAGTGACGAGGAGTATTATTCTTTCCAGAATGCCAATTAATATCTTGCATAAGCACTTTATCATCAGCAATGTTATCTTTTCTCTTCAAGCGGATACCCCAGCGAGTGACATCTTTCTTCATGGGTATTAATTCATAATTTTCAAAGAAGCCCTCTACTGTATATTTTTCGTCGAGTATCTCCAACTCTTTAAAATTTGGATCCCTTGCTTCTTTTTGATAAAGAGATCCTTTACCAGCACCACGGTTAGTGAATTCAAGAATTAAACGAATGCAATCCCCACTCAATTGGTAGATGGCTCCCGAGAAGTTCGCATGAGCAAGAATTTCGTAAAACAAAGGAAGGTTAGGATCATAGAGAGGAATGGTAAGGCCAGCGAGAATCTGACCAAGCGAAACTATGATTTCTTTATCATCACAATGATGATCAGAAAACAATTTAGAGAAAGAATGGATTTAGCTCCTTGATTGGGAATGGTGTCTAATGTGAAACCCTTCTCTTTGAGATCTTTCTGAATTCCTTCAAGAGAAGTTTCATATTTACGACCAACTGGAGGCATTTTAAGTATGGGAATGAAGAAAAAATTAAAGATCAAAAGAAGCAGAAATAAGAAAATTTACAGCAGCAGGAGCGGAATTTACGGAGAAATAGTGAAGAAAAGTTGCAGAAAAAATAAGAAGGAAAGTAAAAACGAAGAAGAGAAGAATGAGAAAAATATATATAGAGAGAAGAATTCTCGAGAAGATAAACACATTTAATGCGAAGAGTAGACGTGAACGGTTGAGAAATAGCGGTTGAAAAAGACGTGTCAAGAAATGGATGGAAGAAGAGATACGTGTAATAAATTCTGCGTAAAAATACAGAATCATATCAATACAGAAGATTATGGAAAAATGAGCAATTGCGGCATTTTGAAACATTAATTCTCATATCATTCTCTCCTTCGCAGAAAATACATTAGAAGAGGCAAGATGTAGGATCTGAATATCGCAACATCAATACCTTTGCGAAATCTTTGTACAACACACTGCGAAGATATCGCAGATTGGTTACAGAAATGACGCGACAGATGACGATAGCCTAAACACGAGAAAGATGTGTAAACCTAGCGAGATTTAGGAGTGTTGCGAAATTTAACATTTATATACTTGCGAGAATATCGTAAGCCAGATCCGAAAATAAAGGACAGCTTAGCTGTCACCCACTATGTAATATCCTATATAAAGAGCCGAACAGGCTTAAGGTGAGGAGAGATCTTTTGAGAGTAAGGAGAAAGTTTTAAGGAGAGAGAAAGTTTAGAATAGTGGTTGTATTTGATTTCATTTGCTTCTTGTAAAACTTCTAACTCAATTAATAAAAAGTGTGATTGTTGATCTTAAAGATGTGTTGATTATTATGAAATCTTGTGAGGGATGTATTGTGGGAATTCCCGCAACTACAATTTATGGCTTAACGAAAGAAAAGGTTCACGGGATGAGTTGTTTAGTCCAATTCGATTCCGAATAAGAGAACCTAAGGTTTTCCTAGTTAGACTTATCAAAGTGGAGGTTTCCGTTATTCAAGTCTAATCGAATGCCTTAACAAGAAATGCTAGTTAACTAACCTAGTACTTGTCTTGTTTAAAAGTGAAGGTCTAAGTTATATGGATAATTAGAACTTGATGAGAAAAATAGAGTTATATTTATTTTGGTCTTATCGAATGAAGCGATTGTATTTGTACAATCGGTTTATCAAAGGGACTAAGGTGCTTAGTTGATTTTTGGTTTGCTAAACTAAATTGGGAAAATTGCTTCGGGCAATTGTTTCCTTGGTAACATATCAAAACAAATTACTTTGTAGTTTCGATTTTGATATTGGTTATCAAAAATGGTATGTGGAACCCTCGTGCTAACTCTATAGGTTTGCAAGTCTATTTTGAGATTTGTAAGATTCTTTTCGTATTTTCCTTTATTTTTTCGTTTCGTTGTCATTTTGTGACAAAAAGGTGGAGAAATATATGGAGTAAACAAGTGATACTGGTATTGATTTTATATTGATTGGTATCACTAAGGAAAAGAATATTGGTGCTTAAACGTTTATCTAACGAAAGAGTGAAAGCATAGACTAAGGGGGAGTAGCATATCATATTGATTGGTATAACAAAGACGTGCGGATTGATAAAATCTACCTATCTTACCTTTAGGGAGAGTAATATTCTTTGTTATTGATAGGTGTCGTAAAACACCTAATATTATATCTAGTATTTATGCTTTCTTTGCGAGTTTTCGTGTGAATTATGTATCTTATGTTTACTTTTGAGTTTATTAGGTGCAATGGAGTCATTTGGAGCAAAAAGAAGTGAAAATAACTACAAAAGTGAAGTCACAAGTGAAGAAGGGCCAAAGACCCAGTGGAACTCGTTCAAATGGAGGATTTCTAGTTTTCATTGTGTAGAGGACGAGAAGATGAAGCCAATGGCGAAAGAACGGAGTCATTCTGAGTTCGTATGAAGAAGTTATGCGCAAAACAAGAACTTGGAAGACCCGAAGGGCAAAAGAGTCATTTTTTAGGTCAAGTGCTATTGGAACCCCACTGTACGTTAAGGGGAAGTCATCCTGTTAAGGGGCGAACTTTTCAAAGGGAATGCTAAAGGGAGTCCGGTCTTTTACCTAGGGGGAAACCAGAATTCAAATGCTATTTAAGGCACCCGGTCTATTTACTCAAGGCCATCATCTTCTAACATTTATACTCGACAGAACAGAGGTCGAGTTCCATGACCAGTTACGGCCATTTTCGTGCTGCTGCACTACAACTATTTTAGGTGCTAGGAAGAACACGGATTTGTGTATGAGATTGGCAGGGTTTTGGATATTGTTTGAGCACGACAAAACCAAGAGAGAAAGTGGTTGTGGTTGTTGGTTGATCGGTGATGATCACCATTAATGGCTGCTTACGTTCAATATCAGTAGTAACGATATAGCTGTTGTTGCTCACGGGAAAGTGATGGCATTCAACTGAAAAGAACTCGAGCAAGTCAGGGAGACGAGAATAAGAGGTAGTGAAGCTGTTAGTAGCGGTGATCAAGATGTTGGCAGAGGCATGAAGATGAAACGAGGTGATGGCACTGGAAGTAATGAAGCTGCAGTCGGTGATGATGGTCTTCTCTCGAACTCAGGTAAGAAACGAAAGGTGAGTGGTGGATGGCATTGGCAGTGATAAGAAGGATGACAGGTTACGAAGAAAGGAGGTTGTTATTCGCGCTTGGTAAGCTTCCATGGATGATCGATGGATGCTGATGATCCTGGCAGAGATAGAAAACTCAACAGTGGCTGCTGCCATTATCGATGATGCCAGAGATGCTGTGGAGGATCAGTTTAGAAGTTTACAAGGACAATGAAGAAATGATTGAGTCTGTTGGCTGTCATTTGTTGGATGCTGATGGCAGTAACGATAGTGATGTTGTTGGAAGATGGTGACGATTATGTTCTGCTGCTATTGTTGAGAGTAAAGATGGAGTCGGTCCGTGGTTATGCTGATGACTGATAGATGGATGAGGAAGCTCGAACTGTTGCTGCTGTCGTGAACTCGAGAGAAAACATGGTATGATGGTTGATCGCTGCTGATGTGATGAAGAGGAGGTCACGGTAGTGCTGTGGCTGGTGATGATGGAATGGTTGTTCGATAAGGAAAATAAGTTGGAATTACAGGGAGACTTACGGTTTGGTATTCCCATCCGTGGGTAATCTCAGGTGTTTTTATTATCTGTCGGTTTCACTAAACCGACGAGTTAAGATGAGATATTTGGGCTGGACTTGTCCACGCATGAGCCCATTAGATGTTTTGACCACTTCTTGATACGCAAGCAGCCTTGGACCTTACTTCTCTTTGGGGATTTTGGCGACTTTGGCGACCACTTTGCACGGGGTGTGATGCACGGACACTTTCCTATTTTTACTAGGTTTCCTAGTTTCTTCAAGAAGAGGTTACAAAACTCTATATATAGGGAAGCTTAGATAGAATTTGGGGAATCTTTTACCTCTACTTTGTTTTCTAGGGTTTACACCATGAAGTCTTTTCTCTTCCTTCTTGTTATGAACTCCATGAATATGAGCTAGAGTTTTATTATTGGTTATGGAATAAGTTGGATTTCCAAATATGGGTTTTAATTCAATAAATTAGTTTTCTCTCATATTATCGTTTATGATTCACCATTAATATTGTTACATGATTTGAATGCTTGTTAGTCGAGTCGCGAATCGATTGAGTTTGCTTTCATCTTTATTGCTAGATTAGGGTTATTATACGCAAAAGTGATAATTAGGATTGCAAGTAGCATAAATATGATTATAGTTTGTAGTGATATATTCTTATGATCATATGTGAACCATAACCTTTGTTAAATCGGATTAGTGCTTTTACACGTTCGATTGCTTTGATTGGCCTCGATTTCATAGAACCTAATGCATCTAGGGAATTAAACTTGATTAGTGCTTTTACACGTTAGGTTGTTCCTTTAGATAGAATTCATATTCGCATCTTTTAATGTGTTTGTTGATGACATGAGGAGATTTGCGGGATATACTTGCGATCAAGGTATTCTAGGGTCTTTGATAAAAGTTGAGATTAAAATATCAATTCTAGTTATTGTGTTGAAAACATGTTTGTGAATGAAAACGAAATCCATGACCAATACTTTCTCATCCTTGATTTTGCGTTTACTTTTTATTGTTTTGCTTTTTTGTTTACTTTTATTTACACAATCACAAAACTCCTGGTGTTATCTATAGGGAACCGAAACAATTTGACAACCAAGACCTCTCTGTGGGAACGATCCTTTCTTGCCCTTGCTTCATTATATATTTTGAGTAGTAAGAAAGTGTAATTTATATTTGTGTCGGCTGACAACCTACTAATTTTTTGGCGCAGATTCTTAGGGGAGGCAGCTATTGTCATTTGTTTTTGGTTTCTTATTTTTGTTTTTAATTTTGTTTTTAGTTTTTCTTATTTTCTCGGTTTTAACATAGTTTTGAGAATCTTATTTCAGTACCAATTTCTATGGAAGGGAGCATATTGGAGCAATCAATACGGTTTTCAACAACCTCAACAATATGACAACTACCAATTCCATTGGTATAATCAAAACCAATTTATTGGCTATGACCAATATTCCATGGAACCTTGTGGTTTTCCTCAACAACCTTATGGCGGGTATGTGTGTGAACAACAACAAGGATGGGAGGATTCTTATTCTCGTGAACAAAAGGTCTCTAATTTTATAGATAAAGTTTCCAACTTTTTACAAGAGGAATTTCAAAAAGCTAAAGAGACTACAAACAAGCAACTCCAAGAACTTCGTGAAGGTATTGCTAGCTTGGGAAGAGGCATTGATCAATACAAGGAAGATATGGATAATTCTAATGTGCATATGGTTTGTGATGAATATTTGATTGATGCTAATGTTGAAAAAGGCCAATCCTTGGGCACTTTCGTTGATAATTGTGTGGCTAACTCAATTCTTGATCTTAATAATGATCATTCACCTATTCAAAAGGATGAGTTAGAGATTAGCAACATTAAATTCAGCGAGGAACAATTTTATGTTAACTATGAAAGTGACGGTGATTATAATACATTGCTTGAAACAACTCATGGTGACATCTCCCGGGAGTGTACAATGGAGTCTTTTTGGGATCAAGGTGAAGACGAAGAGGAATATGTCGACACTTGTGTAGATTACTCAAGCATTGATCTTAATAATGATCAAGAGCCTATTCAAAGGGTGGAGCTGAGGATGATGCATTTTCGAGTGTTCTAAAAAGTTTCTTATAATAAAATTTGGATCCGCAAAAGAGTATGTGCCTTACAACAAAGAGGAGTATGTTGAGAATGAGACCGGTTTAACCAATATTGTGGAAGACCCAATTGAGCTTGCAAAGGATTGTAATGATGATGTTTATGTCGAAACTTTGGTTACGGCAGAAACGGACGAAGAATGGTTGCAAGGTTTAATAGAGGACCATGATATAAAAGAGGTGAATAATTCACTTGAGTTTTTCAAGGATGAAGAGGATTCCGTAATACAAGAAATTGTGCAAGGTTTGTCTAACCGTTGCTCTATTGTTTCTTCTCCTTTACCTCTTATTGGTTTGAATGTATGTGCTTCAAAAATATTGTTGAATGACTTTGTTTCTCGATATCCTCCATTAGAGATACTTGATTCTCATACTATGCAGGTTTTGGAACAAGAAACCGTAGAAGTACCCGACTCCTATATTCTTTATACGCTTCCAAGTGTGGACAAGAATAAGTGTGGGGGAAACTTTTATCGGTTAATAGCTTCGTTTCTATTTTATATTACTAATATTTGTGTGAAGCTAGTGTTTGCAAAACAGGTTCTATGGAAGGATCCCCAACTTTTCAGATTGTTGGTATATGGACGATAACAAAAGAGTCGGGCTGACGACTTTAAACCAAGCGCTAAATGAGAGGCAACCCATAGGTTTTGTATCTTAAACCCTTTTATTTATTTTTATAGTTTTCATATCATATTTGCATCCCCATGTTTAATTTCATTGCGTCCGGAATCTATCTTAGAAGAGAATTATGATGAATACCTTTTCGTCAGAAAAATTCAGACTGCACGTAGTTCAGTCCAGAGACCATAACTTTCAGACCGTTTATCGAAACACTGTGCCCTTTTGACACTTTGTAGAAAACACGTAGATGAACAACTTTTGTGAAATGGAGTTTTTCCAAATTCCTTACCAATTTGTACAGTTTTTGCGTTTTATCTGTTGTTACGTAGAATTCAGAATTTTCGGTTTTACACATTGAGGACAATGTGAAGTTTAAGTGTGGGGGAGACTTTTGCATATAGAGTTTTTAGCCTTTTTGAGTCAAAATTTTCAATTTTTTTTTGTATATATTTGAATAAAAACTCCAACTTGTGGTTAGTTTAGAGTCACATAGTATACATGTCGCTAAGATTACATCGAGAATCTCATAATAGTGATTTGAACTTAGAGATGACGAGAGAACATGATCGGGTTTCTTAATTGTATGAGAGTTAAAGTTGGATTTAACCATGCAGAGTGGCAAATAAGGTGCAGATCGAATTCGGTATTAGAGTAGTGATCCCCTATAGTGGAGACTACCCATGTTACATAATGTGAGGCACCAACCTTCAATTCTTTGTACTGTCTAAATTTGTGCTTTTAGAGTGTATGTCACCGTACGTAAATTCCGGCAGAATGGTGAGCTGTCAACCTCCCACCATAGAAGCACTATTTTGATCTCTTGAGTGCTATTTTTTATCAACCATGATGGTGACATCGAATTGCTAACTTACATACCACTTGTAATCTTGTTCGCATTAGCACCATCCACCTTATCTCTCTACACCAACAGGTCCATAGAAACACCATCATCATCAACAAGAGGAGCATCACAAATTTGAAGGAAAGTTGAAAACGTTCAAGGTTTACAAGCAACAAGATGCACTTAATTGAGCTGATTTCGGACTTTATGTACAAGAGCGAAGATTATAAAGATGAGAGTTCGAGAAGTTTATGATATCAAGACATATAAGTTGTGAAGAATCAAGCGGTAAAGTACTTACACCATGGCCTTTGTACTTGCATTTTTATTTTCAGTTTGTGTTTATTTTTCTTTATTCAAAAAAAAAAAAATTAAAAATTAAAAATTAAAAAAAAAAAAAAAAAAAAGACAAGAAAAATTTGTTGTATCGTATTTTGGGTTTGTATAGTTTGTTTTTAGTTTTGTATTCTTTCAATAAAGCCAAGGGAAAGAAGGAATATCTATAAGAAGTTTCAAGCAACAAGGAATTTGAGGAAAAAAAAAAAATAGATTGTCGAGATTATATGGAGTTCAAGAGTTATCATCAAGAGTTGAAGACCGAAGACGAAGATGAAGACACCGATTGAAGACCGAAGACGTTTCTATGGATGCTGTGAGAGTGGTGCTAGCTGCACGCCGAACGGATACGAGGTAAGTAAGCATATTCCCACCTTCGTTAAATGGTTGATTTCCTTTCGAAGAGATCGTCAGAAAAATGGTTTTTCAAAATTTTATAAAAGATGTGGGTTTTCAAAATATTCGGAGGGTTTTTACCTTCCTACCATTCAAGGTGTCGCAGGGTTCTCTCTTCATTCCTACCTGGACACATGTGTGACCCATAAAAAGCTGTTTATTATTGAGAGCAATATCATAAAACCCTTTCTTGTAAGGCAGAGTCGAGACTTTCGATCACTCCGAACCGAATTTATGTCGAGAAGGGATGGTTATCTCTCTCAATTTTTAAGGATGAGATTGTGTTCATTTATGTGTCTAACTTTATGACTAGTGTGCGGAATTTCTATGTCTTCTTAGCGCATTGGATGCTATCATTTCGGAGAACTAGTAAGTTGGTAAAGTAGGTTTTGTGGGTATATCTCTAGTAAACCCTCACGAGACTATAACTCGTCCACTAGGACACCTAGTGGTTTAAAGGCTTGTTATTTATGCTAAAAGTGACCGTAGCCTCGACGACACGGAGTTGTATGTATGTTTTAGAATAAGTTTTGTTTGATTTGCTCGAGGACTAGCAAAGTCTAAGTGTGGGGGAATATGATAGGTGTCGTAAAACACCTAATATTATATCTAGTATTTATGCTTTCTTTGCGAGTTTTCGTGTGAATTATGTATCTTATGTTTACTTTTGAGTTTATTAGGTGCAATGGAGTCATTTGGAGCAAAAAGAAGTGAAAATAGCTACAAAAGTGAAGTCACAAGTGAAGAAGGGCCAAAGACCCAGTGGAACTCGTTCAAATGGAGGATTTCTAGTTTTCATTGTGTAGAGGACGAGAAGATGAAGCCAATGGCGAAAGAACGGAGTCATTCTGAGTTCGTATGAAGAAGTTATGCGCAAAACAAGAACTTGGAAGACCCGAAGGGCAAAAGAGTCATTTTTTAGGTCAAGTGCTATTGGAACCCCACTGTACGTTAAGGGGAAGTCATCCTGTTAAGGGGCGAACTTTTCAAAGGGAATGCTAAAGTGAGTCCGGTCTTTTACCTAGGGGGAAACCAGACCAAATGCTATTTAAGGCACCCTAGGCCTATTTACTCAAGGCCATCATCTTCTAACATTTATACCGACAGCATCGCAGGTCGAGTTCCACGACCGCTCCGCCATTTTCGTGCTGCTGCACTACAACTATTTTAGGTGCTAGGAAGAACACGGATTTGTGTATGAGATTGGCAGGGTTTTGGATATTGTTTGAGCACGACAAAACCAAGAGAGAAAGTGGTTGTGGCTGTTGGTTGATCGGTGATGATCACCATTAATGGCTGCTTACGTTCAATATCAGTAGTAACGATATAGGTGTTGTTGCTCACGGAAAGTGATGGCATTCAACCAAAAAGAACTCGAGCAAGTCAAGGAGACGAATAAGAGGTAGTGAAGCTGTTAGTAGCGGTGATCAAGATGTTGGAAGAGGCATGAAGATGAAACGAGGTGATGGCACTGGAAGTAATGAAGCTGCAGTCGGTGATGATGGTCTTCTCTCGAACTCAGGTAAGAAACGAAAGGTGAGTGGTGGATGGCATTGGCGAGTGATAAGAAGGATGGGATTACGAAGAAAGGAGGTTGTTATTCGCGTTTGGTAAGCTTCCATGGATGATCGATGGATGTTGATGATCTGGCAGAGATAGAAAACTCAATGATGGTTTCTTTGCCATTATCGATGATGCCGAGATCTTGTGGAGGATCGGTTTAGAAGTTTACAAGGACAATGAAGAAATGATTTGAGTCTCGTTGGCTGTCATTTGTTGGATCTTTGATGGAAGTAACGAGGAAGTGATGTTGTTGGAAGATGGTGACGATTATGTTCTCACGCTTATTGTTGAGAGTAAAGATGGAGTCGGGCCGTGGTTATGCGATGACCTGGATAGATGGATAAGGAAGCTCAACGCCCTTGTCTGCTTGTCGTGGAACTCGAGAGAAAACATGGTATGATGGTTGATCGCTGCTGATGTGATGAAGAGGAGGTCACGGTAGTGCTGTGGCTGGTGATGATGGAATGGTTGTTCGATAAGGAAAAGAAGTTGGAATTACAGGGAGACTTATGGTTTGGTATTCCCATCCGTGGGTAATCTCAGGTGTTCTTATTATCTGTCGGTTTCACTAAACCGACAGTTAAGATGAGATATTTGGTTTGGACTTGTCCACAAAGATGAGCCCATTAGATGTTCTCACCACTTCTTGATACGCAAGCAGCCTTGGACCTTACTTCTCTTTGGGGATTTTGGCGACTTTGGCAGCCACTTTGCACGGGGTGTGATGCACGGACACTTTCCTATTTTTACTAGGTTTCCTAGTTTCTTCAAGAAGAGGTTACAAAACTCTATATATGGGAAGCTTAGATAGAATTTGGGGAATCTTTTACCTCTACTTTGTTTTCTAGGGTTTACACCATGAAGTCTTTTCTCTTCCTTCTTGTTATGAACTCCATGAATACGAGCTAGAGTTTTATTATTGGTTATGGAATAAGTTGGATTTCCAAATATGGGTTTTAATTCAATAAATTAGTTTTTCTCTCATATTATCGTTTATGATTCACCATTAATATTGTTACATGATTTGAATGCTTGTTAGTCGAGCTAATCGATTGAGTTTGCTTTCATCTTTATTGCTAGATTAGGGTTATTATACGCAAAAGTGATAATTCTGGATTGCAAGTAGCATAAATATGATTATAGTTTGTAGTGATATATTCTTATGATCATATGTGAACCATAACCTTTGTTAAATCGGATTAGTGCTTTTACACGTTCGATTGCTTTGATTGGCCTGATTTCATAGAACCTAATGCATCTAGGAATTAAACTTGATTAGTGCTTTTACACGTTAGGTTGTTCCTTTAGATAGAATTCATATTCGCATCTTTTAATGTGTTTGTTGATGACATGAGGAGATTTTATGGATATACTTGCGATCAAGGTATTCTAGGGTCTTTGATAAAAGTTGAGATTAAAATATCAATTCTAGTTATTGTGTTGAAAACATGTTTGTGAATGAAAACGAAATCCATGACCAATACTTTCTCATCCTTGATTTGCGTGTTTACTTTTTATTGTTTTGCTTTTTGTTTACTTTTATTTACACA